>CAUYRH010143275.1:0-13832 GCA_963574655.1 Perodicticus potto | reverse complement strand
AAAAATGAAGGATTTTAGAAGTTCATTTATTCTCTTTATTGGAGTCAGTTATCAAACACCTGCCATTTTTATAGAAATACAAAAAAAGGACAAAGTCTCAATGGAAAATGAATTTTTTGAAAACTGTACACAAGGCTTGGCACCTGTAGCTCAGCAGCTAGGGCACCAGCCACATATACTGGAGGAGGCTGGTTCAAATCCAGCCTGGGCCTGCCAAACAACAATGACAATTACAACCAAAAAATAGCCAGGCATTGTGGCGGGTGCCTGTAGTCCCAGCTACTTGGGAGGCTGAGGCAAGAGAATCACCTAAGCCCAAGAGTTGTAGGTTGCTGTGAGCTGTGATGCTTGGCACTCTACCAAGGGTGACATAGTGAGACTCTGTCTCAAAAAGACAAACAAACAAACAAAAACTGTAAACAAAATATAATCATCTCAGTTTTTTTTTTTTTTTTATTTCAGGTTATTGTGAGGGGACACACAGCCAGGTCACAATTTTAGAATTTGTTAGATAGAGTCCCCCTTGCATTTGTGTCCCACACCCAAAAGGTGTGCCATACACCTCGACCTTGTGCCCTTCAAGTGGAAGCTACCAATCCCCTCTCCTGTCCCCACTCCTTTCTCTTCCCTCCAACTTGAATAGAATTAAGTTCTTCTCCTATGTGGGCATGTGTTAGATCATCTACTGGCTTCATAATAAAATTGAGTACACTGGATACTTGCTTTTCCATTCTTACGATACTGAACTAAGATGTGTTTCACGTCCATCCAGCTTAACATGAAAGATGTAAATTCTCCATCTTTTTATGGCTGTATAGTACGCCATAGTGTACGTATACCACAGCTTGTTAATTCACTCCTGAGTTGATGGGCATTTAGGTTGTTTCCACATCTTGGTGATTGTAAATTGAGCTGCAGTCAACAATCTAGTGCAAATGTCTTTATAATAAAATGATTTCTTTTCTTCTGGGTAGATGCCCAGTGGTGGGATTGCGGGGTCAAATGGGAAGTATAATTTGAGTTCTTTGAGGATTCTCCATACTTCTTCCCAAAGAGGCTGTATTACATTTCATGCTTTTTAATATTCATTTTTAGCATCATATGCAAATAAATGTATGCTTTAGAAAAGATGAAAATTAAACAAATTCACTAAGAAGAGAATTAAAAATCAGACAGCTACCTGAAATGTTGATGTATCCTAGTATTTTCCTATGCAAAATTTTCAACATGATTGAGGGAAACGAAAACTAAGTTTGCCTTATATCGCGAGTATTTATCCATGCATTAAATATTCTTCTATGTGGGGAGGAAAAAAAGGATTCTGAACACATCAAAGGCTGTTCCTTTAAAGTTTGCTTTTCCAGAGCATATTTGGGCCACTCCTGTCTTCTGCTTTGACCAGTAATTCAGAGTCACGGCTTCTGTAACTGTCTTTTATACCGTTCTTTCTCATAGGGGACCCCAGGGGACCTTGACCATTTCAACGGGTTGTTCTTGGTTTCAGGTGCTCTGGGAACTTGCATTTGTGACCCTTCCTTGGGCTCCCAAACAGGAGCTGTCAAGGGCCAAGAGAACAGGAGACTGGGGCCACTGGTCTCCAGGCTGAGGCCAGAATCATTTGTGCTTCCTGAGCCCCCTCTGTGCGCTGCTCCTACTGGGGATCCAGGGAAAATCATTTTAAAAGCTGAAACCTTTTAAAGTAACAAGTGGCTGCTTTTTTCTCCTCTTATTTCAGGCGTGCTGAGCTTTAGTTCCAGCAGGTGCAAGGGGGCCTCTCCATCATAAATCTGGAATCTCTATCGCTAAGGATTATTTCACAGATTTCCTAAATGAAAAAGAAAAGTGGGAAAGGTAGAAATGTGATGTTTTGCAAAGATCTGACTATAGAAGCCCGTGTTGGTGCCACACTATCTCTGGGCCTGCTGCCCGCGGGGCGTCTCCTGTTTTAATGCCACTCAGCCAGGCTCACACTTCCTCCTAGCCCTGCTCCATTCACAATCGGGCACCAGTTCAGAATCTTGATGTGAGCTCCAAACTTCCATTGTTCTTTCTTTCTTTCTTTCTTTCTTTCTTTCTTTCTTTCTTTCTTTCTTTCTTTCTTTCTTTCTTTCTTTCTTTCTTTCTTTCTTTCTTTTTTTTTTTTTTTTTGTCTCCACATGTCTCTGATAGGTGGTAGGGAGGCAGCAGGCATGGTCTTGCACAGAGCCCAGGCTCTCAGTCTGCACAGTGGAAGGGGAGAAGCCAGCTGCCGGAAGTGTCACTTCCTGATGGGGACCCACCAAGGCCGATGCAGTAGCTACAACCCACATTTAAATTTAAATTGTTTAAAGTAGAATAAAAGCCAGGCACAGAGGTTCATACCTACAATCTCAGCAGTTTAGAAGGCTGAGGCAGGAGGATCACTTTAGCGCAGGAGTGTGAGACCAGCCTGAATAAAATCAAGCAACATCGTCTCTTAAAAAAAATAAACAAAGTTAGCTAGGCATTGTGCATACCTGTAGTCCCTGGGGAGGCTAAGGCAGGATGACTTGTGCCCAGGAGTTCAAGGCTGCAGTGAGCTAAGATTGTGCCACTGCACTCCAGCCTGGGTGACAGAGTAAGACACTGTCTCTATAAATAGAGAGGTGATAGATAGATAGATAGATAGATAGATGATTGATAGATAGATAGATAGATAGACAAGAAAAATAAAACGTACAAGTCTTCAGTCACACTAGTCAAAGGTCATATGTCAAGTGCTCAACACCTAAATGTGGCTGGGGCTGCTGTAATAGATGGTATGGACCTCAGAGAGCGTTTTATACGCTCTCCTCATCACAGAAAGTTCTCCTGGATAGTGCTGGTCTAGTCTCTTTGCACAGTGAGATTCGAGCTGGGGCTGTGGGGAGCGACTGACAACCAGAGTTTGTCCCTTATGCATGATCCTCACAGAAAAGGTCCAATCCTGATTTGACGACGATGATGCCTTGAATGGAGTGAGGTAGAGATCACGGTCTTCCCCAAATTCATGGTGCTCCAGTCTAGGTCCCCAAGCTCTGATGAAAGAACTAACGATTAAGAAACTTAAGTCTATTTGGAAATAAGTGAATAGGCACCGATCCACTGTGACTGGTATGTAAGGACGTATGTCCAACCCAACCTTTCTGTGTTTGAAGCCCTCAACCGCAAAGGGACTGTATTTGGAAATAGGGCCTGTGAGGGGGCAATAAAGGCCAGCTGAGGTCCTGCTAGTGCTGGTTTCCTTGTAGGAAATGGAAGAGACACCAAGGAGAGAGCTAGCGCTCTCGCGCTTTCTCTCTCTCTCTCTCTCTCTCTCTCTCTCCCCTTTGCATGCAAAGCAGAGGTTAAAGAGTACACAGTGTGAAGCTGGAGAGGCCTCTGTAAACCTACCATGCTGGTACACTGATAATGAATTTCCAGCCTCCAGACTCTGAGAAATAAATTTCTGTTATTGAAGTCGCCCATTTTATGGTATTTTGTTATGGCAGTTGAGCAGACTAATACAACTAATTCCCATTTGAGTTGCTGCTACTAATAATGGCTAGCATTTGTATAGCATGTTGCAAGGTGATTTTATGTATCTCATTTGCTTCTCACCAAAGCCCTGGAGGCTGGTATTAATACTGTGATTTTATAGGGGAGGAGAAGGTCCTGAGGACGCTCAGATAATCAGGGGAGAACTGAGATGTGAAGCCAGGGCTTCTGAGTCCTGGCCCAGTGCTGTGTCCACCCTGCCATGCGCTCCGGACATCGATCCCTGCTGCCCACTACAGACTGCACCCGGACGCTCCAGCTCGGGGCTAAACCGAGGCAGGCTGCTCTCACATTCAAGCCGGCCCAGTAGAAATGACTGAGATTTAAAAACACAGAAATCAATATCACAGAGCCAACAAAGGATTTGTTTCCAGAATATTAATAGTATTTGTCTACAAATGTGTTTTTTAAAAAAGCAAGTGAGAAGTTGACAAAGGGCATGAAAAAGGAACCTACAGAAGAGGAAATTCAAACGACTGACAGACATGTTTAAAGGTGCAAACTGCTTACTAGAAAAGAAAATATATGTTAGAACAAAAGAGGCCGTTTTTACAATCATCCACTTAGGAAATAAATGAAAGTCTTGTAATAGCAAGCATTCAGTAGGAAACAGGAACTGTAAAAATCGGGAAAAGGAAGTGTAAATTAGTGTAGCCTCTTTGGAGACATGTTTGTCAATATCTAGTAAAGCTGAAGATATACACAGCTTATGTCCTGGAAATTAACTTCTACTTATATATCCTAAAACTTGCCTGGGTACACAAGCAGAAATGACCAAAAATAATCATTCACATTTAATTACTAATCACAAAACTTTGGAAACAAGCTAAGTGTCCATCAATAAGTTAACGGCTAAAATGTATACATATACAAAGGAAATATTCCCAAGTAGTTAAAATAAAATTACCTAGAGTTAAATGTATCAACATAGACACATCTCAAAAACATGATGTTGAGCCAAAAGGTCAAGTTATAAAAATATATGCATAGATATCGCTTGTTTAAAATTCAAGAAAAAATTGATATTATACTGTTTATGAATATGTAAGTGGTAAAAACATAAATAATACAGATATAAAGAAAATTCACCTTCAAGATGGTGTTACCTTTGAGGATGGTGGGAAATGGTATGGGGTGAATTATATTTGTAATTTTTACTTTATATTTTTTCCAAAGCAAACAGGGGGGAAAAAAACACTCAACATATGTTAAATCTAGGTAGTACATGAGCTATCTGTTAAATTATTCTCTCTTTGAAGTGCATGTAAATTTTTCATAATTTAAAAACTCACAACATTCTGTGAGATCGGTACATCCTCACCGTTCAAAATCAGCGCTCATAGCCTTGAACACGGGTCTTACACTCTCCAGAGCAAAGCCATGAGGGCAGAAAGGCACACACAGAGAAACTGCCAGACTAAGGGTCCTGCTATAGTTTGGATATTGGTCCCCCAAAATTCATGTTGAAATTTGATCCCCAACGTTGGAGGCGGGGCCTTGTGGGGCAAGTTTGGGTGGTGGGGGTGGATCCCTTGTGAATGGCTTGAAGCAGTGTGTTCTCACTCTCTTCTTCCCTCAGGAGCTTGCTGTTGAAGAGTCTGGCAGCTCCCCTCACAATCCCCGCCTCTCTCTCCATGTGACCTGCACACCTGGCTTCTTTTTACCTGCCCCATGAGTGGAGGCAGCCTGAGGCCCTCACGGGAAGGAGTTGGTTCTTAAACAGTCTGCAGAACCGTGAGTCAAGTAAACATCTTTTCTTTCTAAATGTCTCTGCTTCAGTGTTCCTTTGCAGAAACACAATGGACTCAGATAGGCCTCCAGCAGGTCAGAGGGGGCTGGGGAGTGATATCCCAGCCAGCATCAGGCCCTGTGCCTGCTCGGAGCTGCAGGGAGGCTCAGCGTGGAGGCTGAGACCTTCACTTCCAGCTGTAGGAAAGGGTCCAGAGCGAATCCCCTCAGCTCTACCTGTCTTTGCTCTAGATTAGAAGTCACCACCTGACTTAGGCCTTGGCTGTAACACTCACTTAGTATCTTGAGAAACAAACCCCAAACTTAGAACTAATTGCTTTAAAGTAATTAATGGGGACTCAGGCAGTTATCTTCCTGAGTCTCCAGAACGCTCAGCACTGCTAAAAGTAGTTTGTTTGTTTTGCCAGGATGAAAAGAATAAAAAATTTAATTAGTGTTTCATGAGTCACCCAGCTGATACACACCTTTTCCTTTTAAAAACAAACAGAGACACCTTTGCCATTCGACACCTCCCCCTTCCCTGCCGCCTCCACTTCCCCACCCCAATTTCTAGGCTGTCCTAGTCTTGCAGAAATTGTGTGTGATAAGACGTTCAATGTTTTTGCCATCTTTCTAAAATCTGTCTTTTCTAGATTCTTCCTGGATGTCAGCTGACATAAGCATTGCGTGCATAAACATCTGTTGAGCACCTGTTATGTCTTAGACATTTGCTCACTATTTATTTCATCTGACTTCATTGTTTTCTTATAACAATGCTGTAAAATGGGTATAATCATTAATTTTACCCTCATTGCTGAATTAAGAATCTCAGAAAGAGCAAGTAACTTATCCATGTTTATAAGGCTCGCAGCCCTACTAAGTTGCATCCAGATTTAAAAGCTGGACTCAGAGTCCTGGGGTCCAATTCTGGATCTCATGAACCTTGGGATTCACATGTCAGAGCCCTACTTTACCCCTGAAATGGAGGAGTGGGAGTAAATAGTATCTTAAGTTTCATCTTCATTCTCTGGTCTTTTCTGTGGCAATTGTATTATAAAAAAAGAACTGAAGATGGGCGGTGCCTGTGGCCAGCCCCACATGCTGGATGTGGTGGGTTCAAACCCAGCCCAGGCCCAAAACTGCAAAACAAAAGAACTGAAGAGACAGTTTATCATTCCCATCTTTATTCCTTTTCCTGCTTCTCTGTGGACAGTGACTCAAGGAATGAATTGAGCAACTAAAGCAAAAACATGCCCAATCAGGCCGTGATTTCTCTGGACAGGGCTCTTATCCGCCTCTCTGTTCTCTGAAATCCTGGTACATTTGGAAATCAGCCTGTGTGATAACAATTACCCAATGTCTATTAAACACAAAGAATTGGAAGCTAAAAAGGACCCTGTGCACATTAAAAAGTTGAAAGGCAATGCCTTGCCCTGTGTCCACTCACATCACTTTGAAATCTCCTAATTCAGAGATGAAGGGACCTCCTATTCATAGGATGGGGGTATCATCTATCTCTCTCTCTCTTTTTTTTTTTCTTTTTACCTTTCTAGCCATTTTTCCACAATGCCAAGTTAATATGAGGACTAAAGCTAAACAATTCAGGGCCTGGGACAAATGTATTTTAGATCTGAAAGGATAGACATCTATCTGTTCCAGTGGTCACTGTGGCTTTAGTGCAGTGGTTCTCAACCTTCCTGATGCTCCGACCCTTTAATACAGTTCCTCATGTCGTGGTGACCCCCAACCATAAAATTATTTTCATTGCTACTTCATAAATATCAGATATGCAGGATGTCTTAGGCGACCCCTGTGAAAGGGTCATTCAACCCCCAAAGGGGTCGTGACCCACAGGTTGAGAACCACTGCTTTAGTGAGATTATAAGGGGCTGAACCTGAGCTGGGCCCTAAAGGAAAAGCATAACCAGGAGTTGTATCAGAAGGAGGCGTGTGTGTGTGTAAGGGCTGTCAGCACCCAGGTGGGCCTGGATAAAGGTCCCCCATTGCAGTAATTAGACTCTTCTGAATGAAGGAACAGGAAGCAGAACAGAGGACATAAAGGTGGTTTTTAATGAGAATCGATGTGGAATTTGTTTGTAGCTGGTGTAGGATAGAAGTTTAAAGATCCTGGCATCAGACCGCTTGGGTGGAATTGTGGCTCTGCCAAGTGCTAGCTCTTTTTCTTTACTTTCCTCATCTGTAGTATCTACTTCAGAGGGTTGTCACGAGGATGGAATAAGAACATTCCTTTTAAGCCTTTCAGCACACAGCACTCAACAAACGTCAGTTGTTATTAGCATGGGGTTAGGGCCTGGCCATTGCCTTTGGAGGAGGCGACTGAGCATGGGACCTTGCACACCGGAAGGACAGCTTTAGGCGTTGGCTGGATGTGGCTGGATTCAAAGAGGGACAGGAGGATAACTTGGAGGTCATCAAGATGATCCAACAGTGAGGTAATTGGGTCGTGGCCTGGAATGATGTTAATGAGAGAAAGAAAGAAATGATAAATGTGACAGGCATTTCAGGATTTAAAAATTTAGTGACTAAAGGACACAAAAGAGAGGAATGAGTCAAAACGTCTTCTAATTGTTGGACTTGACCTACTAGAATAGGGCGTCATTGAATAAGTGGAGGAACTGGTTTTAGAGGAAAAATCCATCTGAGTTTATTCATTAATGATGAGGGGCTGTCCCAGTGAATGCTCCAGGTGGCTGTCAGAACTATTCATCCACTAAGAACTGATTGCATCTGCTGTGTGCGGCCCTCGCTGTGCCCCTGGCACTACACCTGTGTACAGCTTACCCTCCATCCTCTGTCCTGCTATCCGTAGTACTGTGTATTTAATATTTTACTTTAATTCAACTAAACTGATTTATTTAGCTTCATCTAGCCAATAATATCTGTGAAATCTCAGCCTTTATGTTCTGGTTGTATTTTTTTCTAAAACACATTAAAATAAAATCAGAACTGTTAAAATAGAAATATTCATCCATATACCTCCTAAAATCATTCCCAGTACTATCATTGTTATATTACACATACATTTGGGGAAGCAAGAATAGAAATAAAAATTAAAGCCACGTGAAGTACTGATTTTTCTCTTGGAAATAGAACAGCAAGAAGATCGGGAGGCTAAAGTGAAGGAGGAAAAGTGGCTGGAGAATTGCAAAGAAAGAAAGAAGTGGCGGAGAACTAGGAGGGCAGGAGGGCAGGATGCTGTGCAAAGAGGCCTGGGGGAGCAAGAGCAGGATTCAAAGAAAGACTCGGGAAATGCTACCATCTAGAAGAATGGGTTTTAGAAAAGCCGTGGTGTCTAGAATTAGATTATCTGGGGGAGGGGTCAGATCCTGGATCTATTTTGAAATTAAGCTAGCATGGATGATTTGCTGATGGTCCAACATGGGTGCGTAAGAGAACGGGAAGAGATGAGAAAGTTCCCCTTGTTTTTAGCCTGAGCAATGGGAAAATTACGGCTGCTATTAACTTAGCTATGGAAGACCAAGGATGGTCCAAGTTTAGGGGTAGGGGTGGGAGGAAGTCAGGTGTTCTGTTTGGTATACGTCAAGTTTGAGATGTATATTGGTTTTCCAAGAGAGGGTTTAAAAGATACCAAAGGACAACTGAGTCTAGAGTTCAAGGATTTGAGATCAGCTGAGAGATTTAATGTGGGAAAAGTCAAAAGATAGATTGTAACTTCACAAAACTAAATGTGTTCCTTGTATATCGGTTAGAATGGGCTTGGTTGTCCTGTGGGGAGGAGTACACTCCCAAACCTTAGAAGCTTGTGACTTGGACATGTCCTTCTTGCTTATGCTGTTTGACCGTCAATGGGGGCTGATGAACAGCGCCGTCCTGCCTGTCCTCACTCTGGACCCTGCGCGATAGAATAGGCAGAAGATTTGCATTGGCAATAGAATGATCTGGTTCAGAAGGGACACATGTCACTTCTGCTCACGAGTCATCCACAGACTTAGCTTCATGGCCCCACCTGAGTATAAGAGGTGACAGCAAGTGCAGGCAGCCCAGCCCCACCGTGAGCCTAGGAGCTGGAGGGCCAGAGGCATCTGGAGTCCCAGAAGTAGCAGGATGGCCACGGAGGGAGATGGCAGGGTGGCCACAGGAGAGGCCTGGGACACATCCACATCTGGAGGTTGTGGAGGAGGGAGAGGCTGAGGAAAATTTGGTTCCCTGGACGTCAAAGGAGGCTTTTGTCTCTCGGGTTGAGAAACTTCAGAGAATGAAAAAGATTGGCAGGGGTGAGTTAAGTCACCAGACCCCACAAAATGAAACGAAGCAGAAAGGGTGAAAAAGGAGCTGGGGAGTTGTAATGAGAATAAAGTGCCCTCAAGCTGGGGTGGCAGCTCACCTGTAATCCCAGTACGCCAGGAGGCCGAGATGGAGGATAACTTGCCTTCAGGAGTTCCAGACTGCCTTGGGCGACAGAACAAGACCCCATCGCTACAAAAATATAAAAAAGAGCTGGGTTTGGTGGTACAGGCCTAGAGGCCTAGCTACTCGAGAGGCTGAGGCAGGACGATTGCTTGAGCCCCATAATTGGAGTTGCTGTGAGCTACGGTGAACCACGGCCCTCTAGCCTGGATGATGGAGGGAGACCCTGTCTCTAAACAACAGAGAGTAAGATACATTCAGTACCTTACACCAGTCAAAGCAGCTGGAAGGCCCTGCACATGGGGGCTAAGCCCCCAGCTTTCAGGGGACAAGGACCTGGCTGGAGGAGCCCAGCTGCAGGCCCCTGTTGTGTTGCTGAGCCTCCTGAACTGAGTTTCCTCATCTGACACTGGGCCCACTGGGAAGGTTGAATTACACACTGCCTTGGCCAGGACATGTGGGAAGTAGTCCAGTGGTGGCCAGTGTCTCCAGGACTGTGGGAGTGTGAATTGCTGCAGCCACTTTGGAAAACCATGTGGCAGCACCCGTAAAAACTGAACACAGTACAGCCTATGAGCCGACAGTCAGCACACTACATGTGCACCCCACAGGTGAGCACACTTCACCAGAGGGCACATTCTGGGATGTTCATGCCAGCACCGCTGGGGTAGCCCAAGCAGGAACTAACTCAGGTGCCCACAGTGGAAGACACAACAGGTTGAGACACAGCCACCCACGGGCACCGAGCAGCAGTGACCTTAGACACGCCAGCCTGGGCGATGCCCTCGGTGCTACGTGGAGAGAGAAGACACTGGCTCACATTCTGTGTGGGTCTTTGCATAAAAAGGACGAAAACAGGTTGTGCTGATGGAAGTAGGGCAGTTGTTACCCTTAGGTCTTGCCTTAGGGGGAGAAGGGCCAGTTACTGGAAAAAGCAAGAAGTGGACTTGTGGGGTGCTACGAACACATGTATTCAATTTGGGGAAATTGATGGGGCCACACCCTTACGAAATGTGCATTTTTCATTGAAAAGAGATTTTTTGAAGAAAAACAAAAGAATAAGAAGTAAAGTCTCCAAATAAGACGCAGCCATATTAACTTGGTTCCTGAAGATGCCTGACCCCACTTGTTCTTGTTTCTACCTCCCCTGCCAAAATGGCTGGTTTCAGCCATGATAGTAAAAAATTGTGTAAATAGGGTGTGAGTCATTTTGGCGTGATTGGCAGTTTAATTAGGGACCTGTCCTTTCACTGCTGCCGTAATTAGATTGGTAGAGAGTCCAGAAATTCCAGGTTGTTACATTTGTCTCTTGATTGCAGGATTTTTTAAAGTGTTTATCATACTTATGAGCACGATTGGTGGTCTTGGCACGGGAAGCCGCACTCTCACTGCAGAGCAAGGCTCTGTGTTAGCCAGACAGTTGTGCTGGCAAACAAAGAAGGGAAGTGGGGGAGTCACCCCCCAAAGTCCTTGCCTTTTCCACTGTCATTCAGCAGCAAAATAGGATTCCTGAAACACTAAAATTAGCCTTGAATTTAAGAGCACCAGCAAAGACCAAGTGGCAGTCCTTGCCAGTTTTACAAGGCAATGCCCATTTCCCTATTACTTGCTTTTCCCTTCTTTTACTGTAGCTGGTTTAAAGTGATGCTATAATAGGGCCTCTCCAGCAGGAACAAACACGAATGTGAATGAAATACTGGGGGCCTTCTGGCTTATGCCCCTGTCTCTGGAAGGCTTGTTTGGAAATCGCTGCTCCAGAGGCTGGTCGCCTGAGTGAGAGAGCAGGACGCGGACCAGCGGTCTCCTCTCTCCGTTCCTTTGCTCTCTGGACCCTCTGGATTCAGCCTGGATGAGTTCAACTAGTTAATCTTAGTTTTGCATATTTAGGAACTAGGTAATGTCTTTTATAGGTGTTTTTGTCTTAGATATTTTTACATAATTTAGAGTAGGTAATTAGAATCCTGGTTTCTCTCAGTGTGAACTAGAAGGTGTTTGGGGGTGTGTGTTTGAAATTTCCATGGAGATTCCAACTCAAAAGTATTCACTTTGTAAATATACGGTTTTTAGATATTAGTCACAATATATTACTTTAATGCAAAATCTAAACATGGTAAGCCTTACAAATTAGGTAATATTTTAGAGAAGACATGTAGATAAATTTTTATCACTAATTCTTCTCTATTACCCACCTAATTTGATCTTACCTTAGACTTCCAGAATGTTCTTTTAAAAATCATCCTCAATACTGACATTGGAGACAGCAAGAAGACGACTAAGAAACTGGTCATGTCTTAAAGGGGTTCAGATTTATATAGAAAGGCAAACATGATAAAATGTTAGGGATAAACATACGTAGGATTCATAAATAAGGCTGAGAGGAGGGAGGGGCTGACTTTTAAGGTGGGGTGATTTGAGGAAAAGCTTTTTGCAGAAGGAGCATCTGGATTTGGTTTTGAAGAATGAAGAGTTTTTCCTTGTGGCACCGGGGCGTGATGCTCAAAACAGCTCAGCATATTCCAAGAACTGGAGGCAGAGGCTTGACAGGGAGGCAGAGGCAAAACATACCTTGGCAGAAACCTTGGGCCCTCCGCTGGAGGCGAGCAGAGAAGTGTAAAGGCTTCTCTGTAGGGAGTGTGACTGGGTCACAAGAGCAAAGACGTGGAGGGATGACTGAGGGTGGGGGGTCGCACCCCAGTCCTTCAGGAGAGGGAGGGCAGTGAAGAGGTTGTTGCATCGTTTCTTCTAGCAATGGTGAGAATTTGGGCAAAAATCTGAGGTTGCTGGGAAATGAGAGGACAATTTGAGACACTTGCTTGGTTTATAGGTATTGCTGGGAGGGCTTCATTTGTTTCTGTTTGCACACATTTTCCGTTTCTTGATTTTCATGTATCTCAAACCCTTTTTTGTGTGTATCTAAACATGTTAAGCCCTATGACCACCGTAGGGACAGCCTTAGTCCCATGATCCACCTCGAGCTCACCTCCCGACCTCTGCAGCTCCCGGTGGCTCCCCTTCACCCACACTTACCCGTCACACAGTAGCATCACCAAGCTGGAGAAGGCTCCAGCCTGGTCTCCTCAAACCTAGAAGTTTCTCATGCATTTGTTAGAAGGCGGTGGAACAACCTGGATTCTCTCTCCCCATATGCTCCCGAGCCTTGCCTGGCAGCTGCTGACAGGTGTAGCGTCACTTAAATACTTTTCTCAAGAACATCTTGAGCTCCTGATCTGACTTACTTTACAGAATTCCATTTATACCCCTAAAGACATATCAGAATAGAGGCTCTAAAATTGTTTTTAATAAAATAGGAAACTGAGCACTTCTTGAACAGTTATTAATTGGGTGTATTTATTTTTCAATCACGGAAGGCAAAACATTCCTGAAAAATCCATTTTTCAGTGTATCAGTTAGGACTCTTTGAGTTGCAAATAATAGAAAAGCAAGTTAAAGTGGATCAGGCCCCAGAGGGAATTTATTAGCCTGTGCAGCTGAGATAGAGGCCTGGCTCCGTCCAGGCGAACAGCATCATCGGACACGGTCCCTGCTTCCTGGCGCTCTTCTCCATGCTGGCTTCATCCCCAGCCTCGGCGCATGGTCACAAGAAGGCAGCTAATAGTCCCATGTCTGCACACATGCCTGGCTTAACTCCCAGGATAAAAAAGCTACACAGACTGGATACTCTGGAGAGAGCAGAGGACATTCCCCAGACCACGTGGACTGCACTGAGGGGTGTGAAGTTGTTTCCCCAAAGAAATTCCGAATTCTGTTGCCAGGAGGGAGGATGAAAGGCAAAGGAGGCACAGCCACCTCCTGGGCCTTTCACAGCTCTGAAGGAGCCCGGCGGTCTGGGCTCAGTGAGTGGGCAACTTTCCCTGCGATCTCCTCAGCTGTGATGAGGGAGCACGGTGCCCCGTCAGCGGGTATCTGCTGCTCGTGTGAATGAAGAAGTGAACTTGTGAACACAGGACGCTCTTCCATGAGAGCCACTCCAACTCCGTGGGTCTGAGAGGTGCGTGGGACGTGCGGCTGCTCCTCCCCTCGCGTGAGACGTGGGGCTGCATCCTCCCCTCGTGTGAGTCTGTGTCCTCCCCTTGCGTGAGACCTGCAGCTGCATCCTGCCTTCACGTCAGATGTGCGGCTGCGTCCTCCCCTCACGTGACACGTGCGGTTGCTCCTCCCCT
>CAUYRH010143272.1:0-12654 GCA_963574655.1 Perodicticus potto | reverse complement strand
AGCCTCAAGCTGTCACCCTGGACAGAGTGCCATGGCATCACAGCTCACAGCAACCTCCAATTCCTGGGCTCAAGCGAGTCTCCTGCCTCTGCCTCCCAAGTAGCTGGGACTACAGGCGCCCGCAACACCCGGCCATTTTTTGGTTGCAGCCGTCATTGTTGTTTGGCGGGTCCAGGCTGGATTCGAACCCACCAGCTCAGGTGTACGTGGCTGGCACCTTAGCCTGTTGAGCCACAGGTGCCGAGCCAGTCCTGAAGATTTTTATTGAGTTCCTTGTAGTTCCCTAAGTTGAGGAGTTGGATGAGGGAAGGAAGATTCTGTTGTTTCTGCCACATGCCTCAGCCGTCCTTCTTCCTCCCCAGGGCTGCAGGTGGAATTCATCAACCCCATCTTTGAGTTTTCCAGAGCCATGAATGAGCTGCAACTCAATGACGCTGAGTTTGCTTTGCTCATTGCCATCAGCATCTTCTCTGCAGGTGTGGAGGAGGGGCAAGAGGAAAGCAAGCAAGGACTTGCACTAAGGGGTGGGAGGGCTCTTGCTGTGTTATTTTGGGGATAGGAGAGGTTGGGTGGGGCATGTCCCTCTTTCTTGCCCTGATTTGGGGTATGGAACTAAGACCCTGGCAAGACCTGCTCCACAACTCTATTGGTGACCTACAGACCGGCCCAACGTGCAGGACCAGCTCCAGGTAGAGAGGCTGCAACACACATACGTGGAGGCCTTGCATGCCTACGTCTCCATCCACCACCCCCATGTGAGTCTCCCCATGGTGCCCACGCTCCTCATCCAATAGGCCCATTCCCTGACACACCTACTTTCCCTTCAAGAATCCCTCTGACTACATCTTGCACAGATGAGATTCTCCACCCTTCTCAAACTTCCCTACCATGTCCTTCCCTGGGGAGAGGCAAAGGCTGCACTTGTCCTTTTCCTTTCCCCAGGACCAACTGATGTTCCCACGGATGCTAATGAAACTGGTGAGCCTCCGGACCCTGAGCAGCGTCCACTCGGAGCAAGTGTTTGCACTTCGCCTGCAAGACAAAAAGCTCCCCCCTCTGCTCTCTGAGATCTGGGATGTGAACGAATGACTGTTCTGCCCCCATTTCTTCTGTCTCCGAGAGGTGGAGCTGACCGAGAAGGGCAAACAAACATTCCTGGAAGCTGGGCAAGGAGATCTTTCCTTGGCATTAAAGGAGAGTCAAAGGGTTGGAAGTATTGTGGCTGCGGGTCAGTGAGGAGCATGCTAACGCTGTGCTCCCTCTGAAGACTGTCCTGACCCCACCAATCCCATGAGCCTGGGGGCCACTTTGCACAAGCTTCTCCACTGCCCTGCCCATCCTGCCTCTACCACTTCCTGTTTTCCTCTCAAGGCCCCAAGAGAAATTCTCCACTGTCACTCTGTGGCTTGGCCATAAATGCCTCGGGGCTGCCTCACTGATAGGTCTGGCGCTGTTTGCACAGGAAAGCAGACCAAACGAACGCAGAATGAGAGAAACCAATTTCTGGACTGGGGGTGGGGCACAGCAGAGGAGGAGGAAGCCTGCGTCCTTTAGGATCCGCCTCCGGACTCAGAGGAGGGGGACAAGTCACAAGTAACAGCGGGGGCGGGGGAGACTCCTTTTCACCAGCCCACCGCGCCGTAAAGGAAATGCTGAGGCTCAGACACGCCCTCCTTCCGCGTTAGTGTTCCAGGTGGGATCGGGTTACAAGTGTTGGATTTTCAGGATGCCTCGGCAGTGCACCACACGTGCGTGTGTACAGTGCGTCAGGTTTTGCGGTTGACGTTTGAAAAAAGGGCACAACCTGAAAGACCCAGGGCCGGGCTTCGACCCCCAGGCCCTATGGGACTGGAAGGAAAGCCACCTGAAGCAGCCAAGCAGGCTGCCATGTGGCGGGTTTGGGCTCTGGAAAGGACTGGACTCCACTTCCCAGCAGGCACCGCGGCACTGCTCACGCCTCCTTCCCGCGTGCGTGCCGGGTGAGGGTGATTCCGCGGCCTTCCAGCCAGGAGCCCCCCGCTGCCCTAGACTTGGTAGGCTCCACCGCCGGGGTAGCCGGCTTTCCAGCCCTGGAGGCCGGGCCCTTCCAAGACGCGTGCGGGGGGAGGGAGGTGAGGTGTGGAGGGAGGATGAGAGCGCTCACGGTCACTTTATCCTGAGAAGTCGTTTGGGATTAATCGGTATTTCGTCGAAATGGGCTCTCTTGCCGAGTCGGATTAAAATCTGTGTGAGGAACCTAAGCAAAAGGTATTCCTTCGGGTCCTCCCCTTGGCACTCCGTGGCACTGGACTGGCCCGGCGTGCCCCATCTCGTTCCCATTTCCACACGCATAGGCGTGTGCGTAGCCGCCTCTCTCCCGGGGTCTACTGCTCCCTGCAGCGCGGGGCTTGGTGCAGCCCCGTTCCCCCAGCAGTGAATGGTTCGGCCCCGGCCCCCCTCGGCCTAGCGTTTCCGCACGGTCCGAGCGGTACGCGCCCCCCGGTGCAGACGCGGAACTGGCGCGGGCTCGGAGCGGCGCCGAGCGCCGGAGTGACTGACGCTCCGCTACCGGGGTCGTCGGGCCGGGCCGGGCCGGTCCCCCGACTCTCGGGAGGTAGGAGAACCCGGGCTACTGGGGTCCTGGACTGGTATTTGGGTATTTTAGGGACTCCTAGAGGGAGGCAGGGGCTCTAGGAGGAAAGGGTCTCTGAGGAGGCCCTGAGTTAAAGGGCGTGGAGGGAGTGTGGCCGGGGTCGGAAAAGGGGGCGGGGTCAGTGGGGGCGCCCCGGGTCGCCGAGGGGTTGCAGGACGGAGGATCGGGCGCTGCTCGGGGCTGCTTGGCTCGATTCCCGCCGGGCGGGCGGCGCAGGTTCGGGGCCGGGGCGGGGGCGGGGGAGAACTGTCCAGCAGGTGAGGAGGCGGACAGAGCTGTCCTGCCCCAGGCCCAAGTCTGCACAGCGCTTGGCGTTGTGCTTGTGCGCGCGTCATTTTTGGTTACGATTTGGATAACCACGTTTGGTTCTTTAATAAAGATTACTTTTTAAAAATGTAATGTTTCAAATTGACTTGTTGAGAGTGGAGACACCATTTAATGATCTTCCTGCAAGCGCTCCGCTCTCCATCCTCGTGCATCTCTAAATTCATCCTCCTTTTCCTTTCCTGTCCTCTCCTCTCCTCTTCCCCAAGCCTGCCAATTGCTTGCCTCATTGCTCCAGTTCTCCCTCATGCTGGACCAGTCTGTGCTGATGAGCTTGCAAGGTCACTGCCTAGGGAAGGGAAGGAGGGGAGAAGAGCCTCCTGTTGTGCTCACGTCAGCAAAGATGTCATATCGCTCTCTGGTTCCTGTGGTTTTACTTTGAGATCCTGCCTAAAACGAGGGAGGGACAGACCCAAAGGGCTGGTTAGCATGGTCATTGTAGGTTGAAAAGGCATGGGTAACTTAAAGGTTTGTGGATTCTGAATCTGCGTCTGGATGAAGTGGATAGTGATGTAGGATTTCAGTAGAGGTATGTATGCCTTTGGAACATAAGGAGATAGGAACCAGGGGCTCCACGTTAGTAAATATGGTTGAGGCAAGAGGCAGAGTCTGAGCCTGGCTGATTATGAAGACTGAGTGTGAGTTGTGGGTGGTGGTAGAGGCTTTAGTCTTTGTGGGGAGGGGAGAGAGGAGAAAATAAGGATAATCTTGGTTATCTCTGCAATCTGAGTAAGTGAACACAGTGGCTGCTGATGAGATACAACTCTGGCTGAAAATCTATTTTACCACTTGTAGCTATAATAGTCACACAGGGTCCTTGTGGCTCTGGGAGGAAAGGAGGACTGTGAATAACTTGAGTTTTATCAAGTAGTTTTCAGTGGAAAGGAGCTGAGATGGCATCAGGCAAAGAGGTGCCATCCTAATACTATATCAGTAGGAAGTAATTCAGTCTTGATCTTTGAAATTTTGGCTGGAAAGGGCTCCTGGTTTTCAGTGTAAACATAGATTTCAAGGCTTAGCCTAGAGCTCTGGTCCTGTAAATTCTGTTTTACTTTAACCTACTTTGGCTCTCACTGTAGACATTTCTACATAATTCTTTTTTTCCTAATCCCATGACATTAACTGCATAATTCTTCTTCTTTTTTTTTGAAGAGACAGAGTCTCACTTTATTGCCCACGGTAGAGTGCCATGGTGTCACAGCTCACAGCAAACTCCAGCTCTTGGGCTTAGCCGATTCTTTTGCCTCAGCCTCCCGAGTAGCTGGGACTACAGGTGCCCGCCACAACGCCCGGCTATTTTTTTGTTGCAGTTTGGCCGGGGCCGGGTTTGAACCCATCACCCTTGGTATATGGGGCCGGCGCCTTACCTTCTGAGCCACAGGTGCCACCCTAACTGCATAATTCGTTGTAGGAGAAATTATGGTGTCATCCATATTTCGTCCACATCGTCTCCTTATTCTGCTTAGGAGGAGCTAAGCTCAGTTTTATGCGGGTGCTCCACCTTCTGCAGTATGCTTATGGCTCTTTAGCGGGTGGGAGAACCAAAGGACTGATGGGTTCACTAAGTAGTGGTGATGCTAGAAATGAATATATGGCATATTCAGGAACTTGGTTGTGAGGAGATATTGCTGTGAAAAGTCAGTTATACCTGGTCCGAAGGTAGGGAGTTATCTCAGTTGATTGTTGATAGTCAGTTACAGATTGAACTCCTTGTTCTAGTCTTACCTGCCCTTCTTACTACGGCACTTGACTAGTCTAAAAATAATTAAATTCAAATAAGAAAAATTTTTTTAAAGCCAGAATTAGGACAAAATGCAAACTAAAGACAGATGGAGGAGAAGATAGCCTAATTATCAGCAAGTGCTGTCAGTGGAAGAAGTATCTCCAGACTCAAGGAGAGTGAATTGTTATGGTCCCTGGCTGACTCTGAGTAGCAGCTGCTAGCACTGAGCGGTCATCAAACAGGGGAGGGGCGGGGGCTCTGCTATAAATAGTGCTGGGAGCTAGAGTCGCTATGGAGATAAAACTGAATCCTATTACCTGCAGGTCCTCTACTGGGAACAAGGGAAAAAGGGGAGCAGTATTTTGAGGAGTTGAGAGGTGTTGCAAATGAGTCTTGTTTATTATTAGCCAGAGAGAGAAAAGATAGAACTTTACATTATCTAAATCAAAGAGGGCCTTAAGCACACTGGGAGTGTATATGTCTGTATGTATGGGCATGCACACAGTAGCAGAGGAGGAATTGGGAGTGTGTGTAGTGCATTGGGATTCTCTGTGTGTACATTGAACAACATCTTAGGCCACATGCAGAGCACAGAGTGGAAT
The DNA here is from genome assembly GCA_963574655.1 of Perodicticus potto. Lineage (NCBI taxonomy): Eukaryota > Metazoa > Chordata > Mammalia > Primates > Lorisidae > Perodicticus > Perodicticus potto. The sequence continues at coordinate 7,373 of CAUYRH010143272.1, read as the reverse complement.
CCTGGAGCACTGGAAATAGTCCTGTAGTGAAGTGAAACATTTTATTCAGAAAAGTGTGTAGAGACCTAAGAGCAAAATAATTAAAATTAAGATCATGTAAACTTTTCCTGATTTTAGACCATGGTTTAGAAATTTCTCTGAGCACCTCTCTTTGTCCTGCATCTAATTCATAACCTGTGTAATATATATGATAACAAGGCCTCATCTATATGTATTGTGTTACTGAGTTCTATCCTGAGGCCAGAATACAAGAGAAAGACTATGATTCAGCACCAAGGGCAGAGCTAGCAGCAATAGCTAGTGGGCCTCTTTCTTGCTTGAAGGGGAACAAAAGTAGTTCATATGAACTTTTGGGGCATGGACATTCATCATCTGAGATCGCGTGAGGTAGAATAGCGAACTGTTGTTGTCTGAATGCAATTAAGTAGGCGGGCTATATGGTGGTTTCGCATTAAGCTGAATGCAGAATGTTGAAACAGAATTAATTAGGTTTCCTTCTAGACCTAGAAGTGCAGATTAGTGCTAATTGAAAAGTCTAGTTTGATCCTGATCCACCCTGGAGGGATCCTGAAAGTGACTCAGGTTTTGTTATCATAATGTCTGACATAATGGCTGAGTCCAGATGAGACTGCCTAGGTCTGTTTTCAGAAAACAGGGGTTAGGCTGGAAATAAGCTAGTTGGTAGAGATGGGTAGATGAGCCATTATTTATCCTACTATTTTTTGTTCTTTTTTTTTTTTTAGAGAAAGAGGATCATTTTGTTGCTCTCGGTAGAGTGCCGTGGTGTCACAGCTCACAGCAACCTCTAGCTCTTGGGCTTAGGCAATTCTCTTGCCTCAGCCTCCTGAGTAGCTGGGACTACAGGAGCCTGCCACAACGCCCGGCCATTTTCTTTGTTGCAGTTTGGCTGGGGCTGGATTTCAACTCGCCACCCTTGGTATATGGGGCCGGAGCCCCACTCACTGAGCCACATGCACCGCCCTATCCTACTTCTTGACATTTGACTCTGTGAGCTTATAAACCTAGGTACTAGAATAGGCATGCATCAAGTTTTCCTATCTTTAGTTCTAAGTGGAAGGACTTTTGACCTGTGCCCCTGCCTGGGATAAAGTTGAGAGAGATGAACCCCTTAGGCACAACAATGGATCTTATTGGTACTTTTTTTCTATTAGACTTGGATTTTCAGATAATACCAGAATTCCTCCTGGGACTGCTGACTCCTTGCTTGGTGCCCTGAAGTTGGCTCGAGATGAACTGATGAATTGGAACCATGGTGCAAAAGAAGAAGTTCTGTCCTCGGTTACTTGACTATCTAGTGATCGTAGGGGCCAGGTAACCAAGAGGAGACTCATTTTTGTCTTGTGGGATAAACCCCAAATCTGCAATTATTCTCTTTCCTTATGGCCATGTTGCCTTGTTTATCTCATTCTTCCCCTATTGTTTTATCCTGATGGGAGCACTGCTGCCAGTAGGAAAAACAACTTGGTCAGGTGGAGTATTAAGAGTATTGGTTTGGGCAGAGATAGAGCAGAAATCTGTTCTTAACTGGCATCTTTGTGATTTTGAGCATATGTACTCATTTTATTTACCAGAATTCTTACTTTGTAAAAAGGAAAAGTACATTGTGCTCCTTCTCTACCTACATATGCTCTTTTGGTAATTCATTACCTAATTCACCTTGCATGGTGTTAATCAACTTAACATGTTAGTGAGAATTTTGTTGTTGAAATTTTCCATTCATTTCACGATACGTATCTTTATGATAGTGCAGATTTCATTTAGCTTATCAGATAAATGGAGCAAACACAGATATTTTCCAAGGTCTTACTGTTAGATTACTTTATCTAAAATCACATTTTGAGCTTTATTTGTTAACTGTGGTTAAAATTTGATAGTGTTCTATCCCTTCAGGCTGCTGAACTTGTCTTTATATTCTTCAGGCACCCGAGCAGTGATAGTGTGGCCCAGACTCCTGAATTGCTACGGCGATACCCATTAGAGGATCATGCTGAGTTTCCCCTCCCTCCAGATGTGGTATTCTTCTGCCAGCCAGAGGGCTGTCTGAGTGTGCGGCAGCGGCGCATGAGCCTCCGGGATGATACCTCTTTTGTCTTTACCCTCACTGACAAGGACACAGGAGTCACGCGTTATGGCATCTGTGTTAACTTCTATCGCTCTTTCCAAAAGCGAATACCTAAGGAAAAGGGGGAAGGTGGGGCAGGGTCCCGTGGGAAGGAAGGAACCCGTGTCACCTGTTCCTCAGAAGAGGTTGGCACTGAGAGCTCAGAGAGTGGCTCATCCCTGCAGCCTCCCAGTGCTGACTCTACCCCCGATGTGAACCAGTCTCCTCGGGGCAAACGCCGGGCCAAGGTGGGCAGCCGTTCCCGCAACAGTACTCTGACATCCTTGTGTGTGCTCAGCCACTACCCTTTCTTCTCCACCTTCCGAGAATGTCTGTATACCCTCAAACGTCTGGTGGACTGCTGTAGTGAGCGACTGCTGGGCAAGAAACTGGGCATCCCTCGAGGCGTACAAAGGTACAGTTTGCCACTGATCTCAGAAACGAGGGGAAGCATTTAAAGATTAGGTATAATTGTTCTGTGAGGGGTATAGGAGGTTTCCTTTACAGCCTGAGATCCTTCAGACCTATTTAAGCATATTGTGTTAGTCTTTTTTTTTTTTTATTAGAGACAGAGTTTCACTTTATTGCCCTTGGTAGAGTGCTGTGGCGTCACAGCTCACAGCAACCTCCAACTCCTGGGGTTAGGCGATTCTCTTGTCTTAGTCTCCCAAGTAGCTGGGACTCTAGGTGCCTGCCACAATGCCCAGCTATTTTGTTGTTGTTGCAGTTTGGCCGGGGCTGGGTTTGAACCAGCCACCTACGTATATGGGGCTGGCGCCCTACCCACTGAGCCACAGGCACTGCCTTATTGTGTTAGTTTTTACTAAGCAAAAGACTACTGCAGGCTCGGCGCCTGTGGCTCAACGGGCTAAGGCGCCAGCCACATACACCGGAGCTGGCGGGTTCGAATCCAGCCGGGCCCGCAAAACAACAATGACGGCTGCAACCAAAAAAAATGGCCGGGCGTTGTGGGTGCCTGTAGTCCCAGCTACTTGGGAGGCAGAGGCAGGAGACTTGCTTGAGCCCAGGAATTGGAGGTTGCTGTGAGCTGTGATACCATGGCACTCTACCTAGGGTGACAGTTCGAGGCTCTGTCTCAAAAAAAAAAAAAAAAAAAAAAAAAAAAGACTACTGCAGAGATAGACTTCCTACCATAATTGTGTTTAGAGGTTTAGAGAAATGATGAGGAATTTGATGTTTTATGGTGAACAAGATAATTAAGTCCTCCCATATATACATTGTTATACTTGTCCTTGCCCTTGTATAAACCCTCTGGTCTTATATGAACTTGAGGGGTAGACTTTCTTAGCTGGCTATCGTGGTGGTCACCTGTAGTCTCTGCTACTCAGGAGCTGAGAGGTAAGAGGATCAACCTCTTGAGCCCAAGAGTTTGAAGTTGCTATGAGCTATTACGCTACAGCACTCTACCCAGGGCAGCAGAGTGAGACTTTGTCTCAAAAAAAAAAAAAACAATTCAAAGGGTGGGCTTTCATAATGATTTCCCACTTTTCATCATTATACCCTCCCTGGTTATATTGGGTTGCACTGGGCTGTCTACTTCTGTTGCAGATATGTGTCTTATTCCTATTGTCTGCTCCTTAGGGACACCATGTGGCGGATCTTTACTGGATCACTTCTAGTGGAAGAGAAGTCAAGTGCCCTTCTGCATGACCTTCGAGAGATTGAGGCCTGGATCTATCGATTACTGCGGTCCCCAGTACCTGTCTCGGGGCAGAAGCGAGTAGACATTGAGGTCCTACCCCAGGAACTCCAGCCGGCTCTGACCTTTGCGCTTCCAGACCCCTCTCGATTCACCCTAGTGGATTTCCCACTGCACCTTCCCTTGGAACTTCTGGGTGTGGATGCCTGTCTTCAGGTGCTTACCTGTATCCTGTTAGAGCACAAGGTGAGAGGCCAACTTTGTAGACCTTTCTAGGGAAAGAGCTTTGAAATATGGCAGAGGCTAGACCATGAGCTCTTTGAGGACAGGGCTGTTTTTTTTTATATTCTTGTCTCCATGAGGTAAGATGATGCCAAAGTATTTGTGGCAATGATCTACCCCCTGGAATATATGTTTCCTGTTATCCCACTGCTTCCCACTTGTATGATACTTGGTAGATGTGGGTTAAATTAAGACATTGGTATCATGCGAGATACATTCGAAAGGCTTACCGTTCAGCTGAATTATCCTTAATTATACTGACCTGATTCTTTGGAAATGTAGTTCTGTTTCAGTGAGTGGTCCTGGGGTGGGAAGCATAAAAACTGGGAAGGCAAGGGAATTATCTGAGGGAGGATTACTATAGTGCTTGGGTGGAGAGGTGACTGGTGTGGTGGGGCATACAGCAGTATGATTGTGGAAATCAAGCTGGAGCTATAGAGATGGCAAAATAGAAATTAAATTGTAATGTTGGAAGCTGTTTTCTTTCTTCGTTTTTTAAGACAGAGTCTCATTATGTCACCCTTGATAGAGTGCCGTGGCATCACAGCTCATAGCAACCTCAAACTCTTGGGCTGAAGTGATTCTCTTGCCTCAGTCTCCCAGTAGCTGGGACTACAGTAGCCCGCCACAATGCCCAGCTATTTTTTTGTAATTGTTGGCATTGTTGTTTAGCAGGCCCTGGCCGGGCTTGAACCTACCAGCCCCACTGCATGTGGCTGGCGCCCTAACCACTGAGCTATGGGTGCTGAGCCTGGAAGCTGTTTTCTTGTAAATCTTATTTTATGCTTGTTGAGTGATATTTATGGTATGGCTTTTGGCAGGTGGTGCTACAGTCCCGAGACTACAATGCACTCTCCATGTCTGTGATGGCATTTGTGGCAATGATCTACCCCCTGGAATATATGTTTCCTGTTATCCCACTGCTTCCCACTTGTATGGCATCTGCAGAGCAGGTGAGTCTCAAGGTGTCTTCTGGCTTTGTTACCTTTGTCTTCCTGAGGGAAGTAAGTCAGTGTTGGTCCTCGGTGCCTTATCATAATTAATTGGTCGGCAAAATCGGACTGATTTGGGGCCGGACCTGTGGCTCAGCAAGTAGGGCGCCGGCCCTTTATACTGAGGGTGGCAGGTTCAAACCCAGCCCAGGCTGAACTGCAAAACAAAAAAAAATAGCCGGGCCTTGTGGCAGGCACCTGTAGTCCCAGCTGCTCGGGAGGCTGAGGCAAGAGAATCACCTAAGCCCAGGAGTTGGAGGTCACTATGAGCTGTGTGACGCCAAGGTACTCTATTGAGGGCGATAAAGTGAGACTCTGTCTCTACAAAAAAAAAAAAAAATCTGACTGATTTGAACTGATCTGGTAGCAAAACCTATGCTATTTATACTTTTTATTTATAACAGCTGATGATTATAGGCTTTTTGGCTACACCGCCACCATCTTTATCTCTGGGGGATATGTTCCAAGACCTCCAATGGATTCCTGAAATTGTGGACAATACTGAACTCAATATATATTTTATTTTTTTCCTATACTTAGATACCTATGATAAAGTTTAATTTATAAATTAAGCACAGTAAGAGAATAACAACTTCTCTTTGGCATATCCAATGGTCAGCTTCACAGCTCTTATTAAGTAAAATAAGGGTTACTTGAACACAAGCACTGTGATAGTGCAACAGTTGATCTGATAACTGAGATGGCTACTAAGTGACTAACAGGAGAGTAGCATGTACAGCATGGCTATGATGGACAAAGAGATGATTCTCGTCCTAGGAGGGACAGAGTGGAATGGTATAAGACTTCAGCATGCTGCTCAGAGTGTCATATGGTTTAAAACTTATGAATTGGCCTTTCTCACCTTCTGTCCTTCATGAGAGGTACCCACCTCCAAGTCTCTTTGGAAGTGCCCTAAACTTTCTCTTTGTTCTTCCTAAATAAAATCTGTCTGTTACCCTGAAACTTGTGTAGGTTACTTTTGCCTTCTATCCACACTGCCTGAGCTGCTTCAGTTTTTTTTCAGTTTCCACTTGCTTTTGCTTTTGTTTTTGCAGTTTTTGGCCGAGGCTGGGTTTGAACCCGCCACCTCCAGCATATGGGGCCAGCGACCTACTCCTTTGAGCCACAGGCACTGCCCTGCTTTTGCTTTTGATTACCACCATGCCTTGGTCGAACTTAATAGCTGTAGAGTATTTATATCCCTCCACGGCCCTTGCATCTCCATCTCTCACCTTCTCTCCAGTGTGAGAGGGACACACTCCCAACTCTCTTTGGAAGTGCTCTAAACTTTCTCTTTATTCTTCCTAAATAAAATCTCTCTTTGTTACCCTGGGAGAAAAAAACTCATAAATTGTTTGTTTGTTTTGATTGTTTGAGATGGAGTCTCACTATGTCACCCTTGGTAGAGTGCTGTGGCATCACAGCTCACAGCAACCTGAAACTCTTGGGCTCAAGCGATTCTCTTCCCTCAGACTCCTTAGTAGCTGGGACTACAAATGCCCACCCCAGTGCCTGGCTACTTTTTGGTTGCAGTTGTCATTATCATTGTTGTTTAGCAGGCCCGGGCCAGGCTTGAACCTACCAGCCTCGGTGTATGTGGCCAGCATCTTACGCATTGAGCTATGGGTGCTGAGCCATGAACTGTTTATTTCTGGAATTTTCCATTTATTATTTTTGGACCATGATTGACTCTGAGTAGCTGAAACCACAGAAAGCAAAACTACAGATAAGAAGGTACTACTGCGCCTATAATCCCAGCACTGTGGGAGGCTGAGGCAGGTGGATTGCTTGAGCTCAGGAGTTTGAGACCAGCCTACGCAAAAGTGAGACCCTATCTCTAAAAAAATAAAAAAATAAAAAAAAAAGCCGGAATTGTGGTGGGCATCTGTAGTCCCATCTAACTGGGAGACTGAGGCAAGAGGATCACTTGAGGCCAAGAGTTTGAGGTTGCCGTGAGCTGTGATTCCAGGGCACTCTACCTCTATGACGCCACGGTGACAAAGTGAGGCTCTGTTTAAATAAAAAAAAAGGGACTACTGTATATATAAAATGTACCATATTACATTACTAAAATCTGAAAAATTCTAAATTTTGAAGTATATCTAGCCTCTAGAGTTTTAAATGAAGCTGCATTTTCTTTTTTTTTTTTGGAGACAGAGCCTCAAGCTGTCACCCTGGATTGAGTGCCGTGGCCTCACAGCTCACAGCAACCTCCAATTCCTGGGCTCAAGCGAGTCTCCTGCCTCTGCCTCCCAAGTAGCTGGGACTACAGGCGCCTGCCACAACGCCCGGCCATTTTTTGGTTGCAGCCGTCATT
>CAUYRH010143267.1:0-20364 GCA_963574655.1 Perodicticus potto | reverse complement strand
CAATAATTGTCATTAATTGTCCTCATATCAAACTTGAGTACATGGGATTCATGCTTCTCCATTCTTGTGATGCTTTACTAAGAATAATGTGTTCCACTTCCATCCAGGTTAATACAAAGACTGTAAAGTCTCCATTTTTTTAATGGCTGAATAGTATTCCATAAGTGTACATATACCACAGTTTGTTAATCCATTCCTGGGTTGGTGGGCATTTAGGTTGTTTCCACATTTTGGCGATTGCAAATTGAGCTGCAATAAACAGTCTATTGCGAGTATCCTTATGATAAAAGGATTTTTTTCCTTCTGGGTAGATGCCTACTAATGGGATTGCAGGATCAAATGGGAGGTCTTTTATTCCATCATGGTCTGAGAAAATACAAGGAATGATTTCTATTCTTTTAAATTTGCTGAGGTTAGATTTGTGACCCAAGACGTGATCAGTTTTGGAGTATGATCCATTGGCTAATGAGAAGAATGTGTATTCACTTTTGTTAGGATGAAATTTTGTGAAGATGTCTGTTAGATGCAAATGTTGAATGGTTAAGTTTAAGTCTAAAATTTCTTTACTTAGCTTCTTTTGGAGGATCTATCCAACACTGTCACAGGAGTATTAAAGTCCCCGATAATTATGGTGCTGGAGAAAATCAAGTTGCTCGTGTTGGTTAAAGTTTCTCTTATAAATTGAGGCACAATCAGGTTGGGTGCATAGATGTTTATAATTGAAATCTCTTCATGTTGAGTGTTACCCTTAACAAATAAGAAGTGACCTTCATTATCTTTCCTTACTTTTATTAGTTTAAAGCCTAGTGTATGTGTGAAGAAAATTGCAACACCTGCTTTTTTCTGCTTTCCATTTGCGTGAATTATAGAATTACCATCCCTTCACGTGGAGTCTATCTTTGTCTTTTAAGGTAAGGTAAAATTCTTGAATTCAACAGATGTCTGGCCTGAGCTTTTGCATCCAATCACCCAACCTGTGCCTCTTTAGAGGGCAATTTAAGCCATTCACATTAACTGAGAGTATTGATAAGTCAGATAGAGTTTTGGGCATTGAGGTTTTCAAACGTCCAGTGGGCATTTTTAGTCCTTTTGCCACTATGGAAATTGGAATTTGATCAAAAGTTTCTGAGTGAGTTTACTTTGGTGGTGGAGGATTGTGTTGTTCATTATGGAGGATAGGTTTGAGAATATCCTGGAGAGCTGGTTTAGTTATGGAAAATTTCTTCAACATGTGAATGTCATTAAAGTATTTACTTTTTCCATCATAGATGAAACTAAGTTTCACTGGATACAGGATCCTGGGTTGAAAGTTATTTTGTTTAAGGACATTAAATGTTGATGTCTACCCTCTTCTAGCTTGAAAGGTTTCAGCAGAGACTTCTGCAGTCATTCTAATGTTCTTCCCCTTGTAGGTTATGGTTTTCTTATGTCTTACAGCTTGCAGAATTTTCTCCTTCATATTAACTTTGGTGAACTTAATTACAATGTGTCTATGAGAATTTTTATTTGGGTTGGGTTGTGACGGTATTCTGAAACTGTCTGCTATCTGAATTTCAGGATCTCTTGGCATGTCTGGAAAATTCTCTTTGATTATTTCATGAGGTAAAGCATTTGTATCTTTCCCAGCAACCTCATCACTTACAGGTATTCCCTATAAGGTGAATATTAGATCTCCTTGAATTGTCCCAGAGCTCTCTGAGAGAATGATCTGTTTTTGTTCTCCACTTTTTTTCCTCTTTGAGCATTTGGGAGCATTCAAAAGCTTTGTCTTCAATGTCAGAGATCCTTAAATCTGCCTGCTCCATTCTGCTACTGAGGGATTCTACCGTATTTTTCAGACCTTTGAGGGCTGCAAATTCTTGCCTCAATGTGTCAAAATCTTTGGTCATTTTGTCTTTGAATTCATTAAATTCTTGAGACAGCTTTTGAATTACTGTTTGAAATTCTAATTCCATCTTTTCCTCCATTCTGTTGATCTTATTTGCTATCCAAATTCTGAACTCGATTTCTGACATCTCAGCCATTTGTTTATGAATTGGATCTTGTGCTGTGTCTGCCTTATCATTCCTTGAGGGAGTTGATCTACTCTGATTATTCAAGTTGCCAGAGTTTTCCCATTGATTCCACCTCATGATTGTTTTTCACCATTGGCTAGGTGGGCAGGTAAGGTGAAATTGGATTGGGAGCTTCTGGAGTTGTGTTTAACCAGCCCTTTGTCAAGGATCTAGGACTGATGACTGCGGCTTTTTCCCCAATACCTTTGCAAAGGACCCATACAGTATTACAGTCTGAGGCTGAGGAAACCTGCTTTGTGTGATGGAATTGGGTGGCCCTGTCTTGTATTCAGCTGGTTTTTGTCCAATCCTACCGGATCAGTGACTCTGGTGAAGTCTTAGCTGTGGAAAAATACAAGCAACTAAGACACCCCCCCCCCGCATTGACAACAAATGGAAGAGGAAAAACCCTTCCCATTACTACACAACCAGGTTACCATTCATTTATTTCATTTATTAAAAAGTTAAGAAGTAGCCACGCCTGTGGCTCAAATGAGTAAGGGTGCCGGCCCCATATGCTGGAGGTGGCAGGTTCAATCCCAGACCCAGCCAAAATCTGCAAAAAAAAAAAGTTAAAATTTAAGAAGTAAATGGTTCAAAATCAGAGTGCCAACTTGATGAGGTCATAATGTGTATATGAGACTGACTAGCTCCTCTCACCTGGTCCCTTTTCCTTCTCTGCCTCAATGCTTCTCACTAACAGAACATAATCATAAGGACCTACACATGATACAAGAAGCAAGTGTCCGCTGAACCATGAACCAGCTAGCCACCTTCACTGGGACAGTGTGTATGCCAACTATGTGATCCATGAGATCCTTAGTCAGTACGAAGATTTGAAAATAGTGCCTTATGACATCCTCATCAAATTTTGTGTCACTTTCTAAACTCTCTACAATAAGTGCATATTATTAAACTCACAAAGGAATACTATACTATAAATAATAAGCTATTCACCTTAGAATGTTACTGTGAGTTTGCCCTCTGCTGTGGAGAAAAGACTAATATAGAATAGACATTCACAGCTGTAGTTTTCTTTCTTTGAAGGCACATGAAATGAGTTCATGCTGAATCTTTCCCTAACAGTGATTTCAGTTAGGTGTCAGTCAAACTGCTTACCTTGAAGGCCACGTGGCGGAGTGCACTTCACAAGGGAAGTTTCACAATTGCCTTCAGAGATTACAGTGGAGGGTGATAGAAAGTTGTTTTATTTGTTGTTTATTTTTTGAGGCAGTTCTCACTTTGTCACCCTCAGTAGAGTGCTGTGGCGTCACAGTTCACAGCAACCTCCAATTCCTGGGCTTAGGTGATTCTCTCGCCTCAGCCTCCCAAGTAGTTGGGACTACAGGTGCCCACCACAATGCCCAGCTATTTTTCTGTTGCAATTTGGCCAGGACTGAGTTTGAACCTGCCACCCTTGGTATATGGAGCAAGCACCCTACCCACTGAGCCACAGGTGCCACCCAATAGAAAGTTTTTTCCTCTGCAGTACAATGGGGCAAACAGGATTACCTCACATTTCCCCAGCTCTGTGGTTTATGAAAATATCAGGCTACCACGAGGGCTTTCAAAAGGTCTCAAGTTACCGAAATGGTGCCACCTGTCTTGGCTGACTGTTAAGTACTCAGAACATAACTGTGATATGAGTCGAAGTCTAATGTACACATGATTTCTACAAACCTCTACCAGTGCAAACCGAAGGAAAACATTTCTTTCTTTCTTTCTTTCTTTCTTTCTTTCTTTCTTTCTTTCTTTCTTTCTTTCTTTCTTTCTTTCTTTCTTTCTTTCTTTCTTTCTTTCTTTCTTTCTTTTTTTTTTTTTTTTTTTTGCAGTTTTGGCCAGGGCCAGGCTTGAACGTGGCACCCCCAGTATATGGGGCTGGTGCCCTACACCTTGAGCCACAGGCGCTGCCCTCTTTCTTTTCTTTTGTTTTTTTTAGACAGTTTCTTTCTCTGTCACCATTGGTAGAGTGCTATGGTGTCATAGCTCACAATAACCTCAAACCCATGAGCTCAAGTTACCCTCTTGCCACAGCCTCCTGAGTAGGTGGAACTATAGACACCCACCACGATGCTCAGCCAGTTTTTCTATTTTAGTAGAGATGGCGTGGGTGTGCTCAGCTTGTCTCAAACTCCTGAGCTTAGGTGATCCACCCACCTTTGCCTGCCAGAGGATGCAAATATTTCAGTCAGCCTTTTCAAAAGTCATTTAGCTCTAGATAAAAAAAGTATTCTTCTGAGGCTTTGACAAGTGTTCCATCCATAGGCCCATAGGCCACATGCAGATTATATGAGGACTTTTTTGCTTATCTTTGGTGACGGATATCACAAAAATTATGCACGGTCCTATTTTACTCATCAGTTGTTTTTTTTTTTTTCTTTTAATTTGAAAAGTTAATTCATTTATTTTTCTTTTTTGTATTTTTGTTGTTTTGTTTTCTTTTATTTTTGTTGAGACAGAGTGCCACTCTATTCCCTGAGCAGAGTGCAATGGCATCATAGCTCACTGCAACCTCAGACTCAGGCTGTTAGCATCTTGCTGCCTCAGACTACAGAAGCTGCTGGGATTTCAGGGGTTTTCTTGTTGTTTTTTTTTCTTTTTTGAGACAGAGCCTCAAGCTGTTGCCCTGGGTAGAGTGCCGTGGCATCACAGCTCACAGCAACCTCCAATTCCTGGACTCAAGCAATTCTCCTGCCTCTGCCTCCCAAGTACCTGGGACTACAGGTGCCCACCACAACGCCCGGCTATTTTTTGTTGCATCCATCATTGTTGTTTGATGGGCCCAGGCTGGATTCGAACCCGCCAGCTTAGATGTATGTGGCTGGAGCCTTAGTGGCTTGAGCCACAGGTGCCGAGCCGGGGGGGGGTTCATTTTTTAATGAGTAGAGGTCCCAGTCTCCTCAGACAACTCTCAAACTCCTCAGCTCAAGCATTTATCCTTCCCCAGTCCCCCACAGTGCTGGGATTATAGGCATCAGTCACCATGCCTGTCTATGTATTTTTTATTTTAATTTTTATAAAATCATATGCATATACATTTATGGGATACAGGATGATGATTTGATATAAATGTGGAATGCTTAAATAAAACTGATTAACATAACCAATACCTCACTTACTTACTTTTTTGTGGTAAGATATTTATAGTATACTCTTAGTTGTTTTGAAAAGTACCCTGATCATCAGTTTTGATTAGCGTTTGTGGACTTAACGTGTGGCCCAACATAAATCTTCTTCTTCCAAAGTGGCCAAGTGAAGCCAAAAGTTTAGATACCCCTGGAACTGAAGTCAGAAATTTTGTACCATTCCAGATAGGCTGATATTTCCAATTCCTGAGGGAGAGCTCTTGTGATCATCAGAAATAACCGGAGCTACTGAGTACACTACTGGACACACTGCCTCACCAGATATTAAGAAAGGAAGTTCAGTGGAACAACTACTTTTAAAAACAAGCTATTCTGGAGAAGGGAGTACAACACAATAAAAGTAGAACTGAGGGTTGTGTTACATACCTGTTAGGTGCCTGAAATCAGTGTCTGATATTTGTGCTTGGGGACTGGGTCTACACCATCGCAGGGCGGCAGTAGGTTATACCACACTCTTCGATTTTCTTACAAATTCGTGACCTGAAAAGAAAAGGAAGTCTTTTTGAACACCTTTGCCACAGATACAAAACAACTTTACTATGTAGGAATTTAGTGTGGGGAAAAGAATCCCACTCTTTTTTAGCAGTTTAAAACTCAACAAGGACAATAAGAATAAATCCTTCCAGCCACTACACACCTTTAGCAGGAATAAGCCTAAGCTTGAAGATGGTCTGGATGTCACAGGGCAACACCCATTGTGATGTCATCAGTTGTGACCATGTACTGACATCGTACTATAACGTGCAGGGATCCAGATTTGTGGTCAAAATACTAATTGGCCTTTTCTGCTCACTTAAGCTCTTGTCCCTGAAGTTAATGGATCATGTAAATTGTTATCCCTACATCCACAGAGAAAGAAATGTTTTCCCACTTGTGGCTTATTGATTCTAATGAAAGTTGAGTTTTCTTTTTTTATTTTTCTTTCTTTTTTTTTTTTTTTTTTTGAGACAGAGCCTCAAGCTGTAACCCTGGGTAGAGTGCCAGGGCATCACAGGTCACAGCAACCTCCATCTCCTCGGCTCAAGTGAGTCTCCTACACTACTGGACACAGTGATTAACCAGATAAGAGAGGACAGTCAGTGAAACAGCTACCTTTAAAAAGAAGCAGAGAAGGGAGTAAAACACAATGAAAGTGGAATTTAGAATTGTGTTACATACATGTTAAGTGTGGGAAAATAGTGTCTAATCTTTGAGCTTGGGGTGTGGGTCTTCACAATTACAGGGCAGCAGTAGGAGTAAACCACACTCTTCAATTCTCTTACAAATCTGTGATCTGAAAAGGAAAGAAAGTGATGAATACATTTGCCATACATACAAAGCAACTTCACTAAGTAGGAATTTAGGGTGAAGAAACGGTTGGAAACACAAGAACAACAACAATAAACCCTTCCAGCCAATGCACACCTTTAGCCTAGCTTGAAGTAAGCCTAAGCTTGAAGATGGTCTGGATTTCAGAAGGCAAAACCCATTGTGATGTCATCAACTGTGACCCTGTAGTGACTTCATACTATAATGGGCTGGGATCCAGGCTTGTAGTCAAAGATATTAATCAGCATTTTCTGCTAACCTAAGCTGTTTTGCCTGAAGTTAATGGAACTAGTAACTTTTTAGCCCTACATTCACAAAGAGAGAAATCTTCTCCAACTTGTGGCTTATTGATTATAATGCAGTTGAGTTCCTTGGCACTAGGTTTACACAACAGTTGGAATTTTGTACAGCACTGTGACTCAAGCAGCAACACAGGTGACAAAACTGGACAGAGTCACTTAAATAGGACACTATTTCAAGGACCCCTTTCTAGACATATCCCCAAAGATCCACTTTATATAAGCTTAGAAATTTATTATGGGTGGCTGTAGCCTCAATTTGTTCAAAGCACCACAGGTCTTAAACCATGTCTTGTTTGCTTGAACAATCAACATAATTATGGTCTTTTTAGATGATGAAAATGTTTGTTTGTTTGTCTGTCTGTGCAGGTGTGTGTTTGTGTATTTTTGAAATACAGTCTCCCCTATTGCCCAAGCTAGAGTTCTGTGCCCTCAGCCTAGCTTACAGTAACCTGAAAATCCTTGGTTCAAGCAATACTCCTGCCTCAGGCTCCCAAGTAGCTGGGAATAGAGGTGCCTGCCACAACGCCTGGCTGGTTTTCTTGTTTTTGTTTGTTTGTTTGTTTTTTAGTACAAAAAATTTAATTGAAATACAGACATCTCACACTTTAAAACTGAAAAAAAAAACCCATCCTTGATGCCTACACACACCAAGACCACATAAACACAGCTGTTAAAATACATGAAAGGCTTGAGACTCTGCCCCCCACCCCCAGCTTTCAGAGCCAACAAGCAGACTGTACAAAGTTAATAACTTAAAACCTGCCCCAGGGGCAGAGTGCCTCCAGATAGCAGGATTACCCACTCCCCTTAAATTAGCCACTGTACAAGTTCGTCTTCTGACAAACACAGGTGGGGCTAGGGACCTACACCAGGTGCAAAAGTCAGGACCCAGGATCCCCAGACCACAGTCGCCATTCACCTCCCCACCATCCCAGGGGCCTGGAGGAGGCCAGCTGCTCAGAGAAAATAACCTCAACAAATATAATAAATTAAACAATAAATAGCCACAGAGGGCCAGGGGCGCCCTCCACCGGGTCATACCATAAATAATAGACGTTGGCAAGTGCAGACACAGCTTGCATGGGGTGGGGGGGAGGGCGTGTGGCAAAGGCCCGCAGTTGCATTGTTTGTATGGGACACGCCTGGACAAACACTGCACCCCTCCTAGACTTGAGGTGGGCATGGGACCCCCATGCCCAACGGTAAGAATGCTTCCAGTCAGACACGTTCGCTGGACAGAGTAGCACAGAGAAAGGAATATGTCGGGCTCAAGTGTCCACTCAGAGCACGTAGGACTTTACTTTAACTGGAGCTGTCTTTGGACAGACAAAGCTTGAGATAACCGAATCCTGTGGGACCAGCGTTCAAAAGGCACTCAAAGCAAAGGTTGCCAGGGTCACAGATCACTGCTGCTCAGGAAGAGACAGCCCGACAGGAGAATGCCAGTGTTCTGGGGCATCAGGGGCTGGCTCAGGCAGATGGTCCCTAGGCTCATGTGAGCGAGGGGCAGCCCCAGTGCCAGCATCCAGGTCCCTCCTCACAAGCTCTCACTGCTGGATGTGGTGCTGGCCCCATCATCAGGATCCAGGGCACATAGCCGCTGGTCACAGTTCACTGGGCATCCCTGTCGGCTCCCAGTATCCAGGGGTGAGCAGCAATCTGGTCCAGTGAGGGCCGTTTTGAGGGCCGCAGGGACAGACACCACTGGATGAGCTGTTGACACTCTGGAGAGATTCTTCTCTGGAAGAACAGGTGGCCACCAGGAATTTCCTCATTCTGTTCAAAGGGGATGTCCCCACAGACCATGTCGTAGAGCAGCACACCCAGAGACCACACAGTGGCGGAACGACGGTGGTAGTGGTGGAGCGGAGGGCTGTACACCCCGGTGCCGTACAAGTCGGTGTAGACAGTGTCTTTGAGCAGCGCGCCGGAGCCGAAGTTGATGCACTTGAGCTCGCCCGAACGCAGATTCACCAGCAGGTTCTCTTCCTTGATATTGTGGTGCACGACCCTGCAACCATGGCAGTGGCGCACAGTGGCTAGCACCTGCGCGAAGAAGCGGCGCGCCAGCGGCTCGTCCAGGGCACCGCGCTTGGTGATGAAGTCGAACAGGTCCTGCGCCGGCTCGGGACGCTCCAGCACCAGCAGGAAGCCGTGGGGCAGCTCGAACCAGTCCAGAAGGCAGGTGACACCACGCGCACCTCCCACTGCGCCCACTTTGCGCAGCAGCACCACCTCAAGGGGCATGGCCACGCCCACTCGGTCACCCGCTCCTTCACCACGTGCGTCACGGCCGCAGGGAGCCCACCCGCGATGCGGCTGCCCATGTAGACTATGCTGAAGCCGCCGCTGCCCACGACGGCGCCCACCTGGTAGGCCTCAAAGCTTTCCCTGTCCGCCTTGGCTGGCAACAGGAGCTTTGCCAGGAGGTGGTCCGTGCCGCCGGGCCCCCACAGGTGAGCCAGCGAGCCGAACTTGGACAGCAGCATCGCGCGCAGTGGCTTCCCCCGCCCGCAGGGCGCCGGACCTCCAAGCCAAGGCGGCGGGCGCAGCAGGAGGCCGGGCACCGCCACACGCAGCAGCCGAGCGGCCCCCGGTTTTCTTTGTTTTTTAATAGAGACAGAGTCTGACTCTTGGTCAGTCTCCTCTCAGCAAGACACCCCCGAATTCAAGTATTTCATTCACTTAAGCCTCCCAGAGTGCTAGGATTATATATGTGAGCCACCAAGAAGGGTAATTTTCTCTCTTTTTTTTTTTCTCCCTTCATTTCTTCCTTCTTCTCTTTCTTGCTGTCTTGTTCTCTCCCTCCTTTCTTTTATTTCTTTCTTCCCTTTCTTCTCTCTCTCTCTCCCTCTCTTCTACACATTCAGGGAAACTTCTCCAGTAACAAACTAGCAACCTACAGAAGAGATCCCTAAAAGTATGGTCTTCAGCTGTATGTTTCAAATGGGTGAATTGTGGAGTGTGTGAATTATATCTTAACAAAGCTGTTATTTTTAAAATGTATGGGATATTATCTATTATGAGAATTGAAAAAAATTCTCAACAAAACATATGCATGGCTGAGCACTGTAGCTCAGACCTATAATCATAGCACTTTAAGAGGCCCTGGCAGGAGGATCACTTGAGGCCAGGAGTTCCAGACTAGCCTGAGCAACATAGTAAGACCCCATTTGTCCCCCCCAAAAATGTAAAACTTAGCCGGCTGTGGTGGCATGCGCCTGTAGTCCCAGAAGCTGAGGAGGCTAAAGGCAAGAGGATCACTTGAGGTAAGCAGTTTGCATTGCCCTCAGGTATAGTGATACCACTGTACTTCAGTTGGGGCAAAGGGAGAAACACAGTCTCAAATTTATAAGACACATACTGTATATGTGCAGAAAAAGTATAGGAGCATACAAATCATTTTATAAATGTTTTCTCAATGGGATTTATTACCAGGAATGCGAGTCCAGTTGGATATGAGAAAATGAACTACTAGAGTACACTACAATAAAAGAATAAATAATAAAAACCACATGATCAGCTCAGCATCCATAGCACAGTGGTTACAGCACCAGCCACACACACCGAAGTTGGCAGGTTTGAACCCGGCCCAGGCCAGCTGGACAACAATGACAACTGCAGCAAAAAGCATGACCGGGCATTTAGTCCCAGCTACTTGGGAGGCTGAGGCAGGAGAATTGCTTGAGCCCAGGAGTTTGAGGTTGTTCGGAGCTGTGACACCACTGCATTCTACTGAGGGTGACAAAGTGAAACTCTGTTTGAAAAAAAAAAATACACAGACACAGAAAAGGCATTTGATAGATGGAACACATCAAGAAAAACATCAATTAAAAAACTAAGATTAGAAGCTAACGTCTTCAGCAGAATAAAGTGCATCTACAGATGATTGGATAGATATAATGTGATATATTCATATGGAATATTTTTAACAATAAAGAAGAATAAAGTGCATATAAAGAGAATTAAGAAAGCCTAAGAAAAGAAATAACAGAAGATGTTAACAAATGAAAGAACATACCATGCTCATGTCTGGGAAGGATCAACATTGTTAAAATGTCCATACTACCCAAAGCAATCTACAGATTTACTGCAATCTCTATCAAAGTACCAATGTCATACTTTAAAAAACTTGAAAAAATAGTACTTAGTTTTATATGGAATCAGAAAAAAACTTTGAATAGCCATTACACTACATAGAAATAAAAACAAATCTGGAGGCATCACACTATCAGACTTCAGGTTATACTACAAATCTATAGTGCTCAAAACAACATTGTACTGGCATAAAAATAGTGATGTAGATATATGGAATAGAACAGAGAATCTATAGATTAACCCAGTCACAAATTATCATTAGATTTTTGAAAAGCCTAACAAAAACATGCACTAGAGAAAAATATCCCTATTTAACAAATGGTGCTGGGAGAACTGCCTACTGATCTGTACAAGACTGAAACTGGACCCACACCTCTCATCACTAACAAAAATTGATTCTCGCTGGATAAAATGTTTAAATTTAACATGTGACACTATAAAAAATATTAGAAGAGAGTGCAGGGAAAAGGCTTGACGATATTGGTTTGGGAGAATATTTCATGAGGAAGACTCCCCTGGCTATTGAAGCAACACCAAAAATATATTGCTGTGATTTGATCAAGCTACAAAGCTTCTGCACAGCTGAGGCCACTAGACCAGAAGCAAACAGACAGCCTTCTGAATGAGAGAAAATTTTTGCATGTTATCATTCCGACAAAGGTCTGATAACTAGAATCTACAGAGAATTCAGATTGATCGATAAGAAAAGATCAAACAACCCCATTTCTTTAGGGGCAAGAGACTTTAACAGAAACTACTATGAAGATGACAGGTGAAGCTGGGCGCCGTCGCACAGTGGTTACAGCGCCAGCCACACACATCAAGGCTGGTGGGTTCAAACCCAGCCAGGGCCAGCTGAACAATGACAACTGCAACAGAAAATAGCCGAGCGTTGTAGCGGGTACCTGTAGTCCCAGCTACTTGGGAGGCTGAGGCAAGAGAATCGCTTAAGCCCAGGAGTTTGAGGTTGCTGTGAGCTGTGACACCACAGCATTCTACTGAGGGCAACATAGTGAGACTTTGTCTCAAAAATAACAAATAAGATAACAGGTGAACAGCAAATAAACACATAAAAGAATGCTCATTGTCTTTAATCATCAGAGAAATGAAAATCGAGACCACTATGAAATGTCACCTAAGTCCAGTAAGATTAGCCCACATCACAAAGTCCCAATTCTGGAGATGCTGGGATGGATGCTGGTGGGATTCAAACTAATATAGCCTTTTTGAAAGAAGTATAGAGAATTATCAAGGATCTAAAAGTTGACCTTCCATTTGATCCTACAATTCCATTCCTAGGTATCTACCCAGAAGAACAAAAATCATTTTACTACAAAAATATTTGCACCAGAATGTTTATTTCAGTCCAATTCATAATTGCCAAGTTGTAGAAGCAGCCCAAATACTGATCAAACCACGAATGGATTAACAAACTATAGTATATGTATACCATGGAATAATATTCAGCCATAGAAAGATAGAGGCTTTATATCATTTATGTTTACCTGGGTGGAGCTGAAAGACATCCTTATTAGTAAAGTATCTCAAGAATGGGGAAAAAAGTATCCAATGAACTCAATATTATTATTAAACTAATATAAGAACGGTTACACTGTCTTGGCACTGGTAGCACAGTGGTTATGGTGCCGGCCACATACACTGAGGCTGGCGGGTTCAAACCTGGCCCAGACCAGCTAAACAATGACAACTGTAACCAAAAGATAGCTGGGCATTGTCTTGAGCACCTGTAGTCCCAACTACATGGGAGGCTGAGGCAAGAGAATCACTTAAGCCCAAGAGTTTGAGGTTGCTGTGAGCTGTAACGCCAAGGCACTCTACTGAGGGTGACATAATGACACTCGGTCTCAAAAAGAAAAATAAAATAGTTACACTCTCTTACAAATGATAAAATACAAATATAGTCTAACAAGAGGGGAGGAAGAAGGAAGGGAGAAGGTGTTTGGTGGGAGGAAGACATGGCATTTGTTGGGATATCGACGAATGTACACAAGTATATATTTCTAAACAACTAAGAGTAAATTGTAAATGTCTTACACAAAAAATAAATGAGGTTATTATATTAATCAGTTTGATTTAAGCATTCCATATTGTATATCAAATCATCGCATTGAACTTCATAAATGTATACAACTATGATTTAATAAAAATTTTTTTTAAAAAAAAGCCTATTTTACAGAAGGGAATAAAACACAATGAAAGTAGAACTAAGTACTGTGTTACATACCTGTCAGGTGCACAAAATCAGTGTCCGATCTTTATGCTTGGGGTCTGGGTCTACACAATCCCAGGGAAGCAGTAGGCATAAACCACACTCCAATTTTCTTATAAATCCATGACTCTAAAGGGAAAGCAAGTGTTGTTGAATACCTTTGCTACAGATACGAAGCAACTTTGCTAAGTAGGAATTTAGTGGAGAAAAGAATCCCACTCTTTTCTAATGGTTCAAAACAGAAGAGGCTCAGTGCCTGTAGCTCAAGTGGCTAGGGCGCCAGCCATATACACGGAAGCTGGCAGGTTCTAATCCAGCCTGGGCCCGTCAAACAACAATGAGAACTACAACCAAAAAATGGCCAGGTGTTGTGGTAGGCACCTGTAGTCCCCGCTACTTGGGAGGCTGAGGCAAGAGAATTGCTTAAGCTCAAGAGTTTGAGGTTGCTGTGAGCTGTGACGCCACAGCACTCTCCTGAGGGTGACATATAGTGAGACTCTGTCTGAAAAATAAATAAATAAATACAACAAGAACAATAGCAATGAACCCTTCCAGCCACTACGCACCCTTAGCAAGAATAAGCCTAAGGTTGAAGGTCTGGATCTCACAGGGCAATACCCATTATGATGTCTCCAACTGTGACCATGTAGTGACTTCATCCTGTAATATCCTAGGATCCAGGCTTGTGGTAAACAACACTAACTGGCCTTTTCTGATCACTTAAGCTGTTGTCCCTCAAGTTAATGGAACAGGTAACTTGTTATCCCTACATCCACAAAGAGAGAAATCTTCTGTCACTTGTGGAAAATTGATTTTAATGACAGTTGAGTTTCCTGGGACTAAGTTCACACAACAGTTGTAATTTTGTACAGCATTGTTACTCAAGCAGCAACACAGCTTACAAAAGTGGACAGAGCCACTTAAGTGGGACTCTATTAAAAAGACCTATTTGAACACACATCCAAAAGATCCATTTTATAGAAGCATACATATTTACTATGCCTGGCTATAGCCTCAATATGCTCAAAGCATCACAGGTCTTAAACCACATTTCATTTGCTTGAAGCATCAAGGTAATTCTTCTCTTAACCCTGGCTAAATAGTATCTGCCAAAGGACAAGAACATGGAACCTCTTGCATCAATATTTGGGGGACACTACTTTTATCAGTGACTAATTTACTGTGAAAAATCAGTAGGAAGCTCAGGACACTCTCTCATTGCAACTTTCATCTCCAGACTTCCACACCTTGCCCTTCACCTCCCTTAGGCCTTTCCTCCTGTGTCACTTTCTCAGACAGACTTTAGCTGCACAATCTACAGGAAAGTCCTAATTCCACACCCACCCCACTCCATTTCCCTTACCTCCTTCCCTGCTTACTTTGCTGTGTAGCATGACTATCATGATATGTACATAATCCTATTGGTTTTATTTTCTGTCTCCCCTACTAGAATGTGAGGTCCATGTGAACCTCTGAGTGTATCTTTCATGGTGTGTCAGCATTAAGAGTGAGTCTGGCATTATATTAGGTTCTCAACAAACGTTTGTGGAAGGAATTAATGAAAATCACATTTGGTCACCCACCATAACCTGCATGCCATTCCCAGAAGATACACTTAACAGTAGAGCATACTTCTTTCGGAATATCCTTCTATATATTTACATTCTGATGCAAAGGGCTACTAAAATTGATATATTGCACTATAATTAAGCAGATGAACAATTCTGTAATACTTAAAACAACACTCTTGGAGGCTGAGCCAGTGGATCACCTAAAGTCAGGAGTTTACACCCAGCCCCAACAAGAGTAGGACTCCTCTCTACTAAAAATAGAAAAAAGTACTTGGGTGTTCTGATATATGCCTGTAGTCCCAGCTACTTGGGAGGCTGAGGCAGGAGGATAGCTTGAGCCCAAGAGTTTCAGGTTGCTGTGAGCTATGATGTGCAATGGCACTCTATTCAGGGCAACAGAGTTAGACTCTAACTCAAAAAAAAAATGCTTAAAACAAACAAACAAAAAAAAAGCTGTTTCTAATCATACCTGAAAAGCCAAGGAATTATAGCTATGTAAATGTAGCTGTAATCCACTCTTTCATTTTTAGTATTTTCCTTCATGTTTCTCAACAATAAATTCAAATGCTGGTTTAGCTGTTCACTCTTTTTCTGGATAATTTCAAAGAGAGTAGATAGGACAGTACATCAAAAATTCCATATACCCATAAAGCAGCTTCCATGGTAATTACATTTTCTAATTATGTTTTATTTGAGGTTTTTCTGTAGTATTTCCAGGTATTAAATATATTCGAGATATATGGTTTATTCCTATGAGTGGGTCATTATGAAAGTTTCTAGATATACAAAAATCAAGAAACACAAAATCCACAGAGATAGACAGAAAGGAAGCCCTTGTGGCAACACCAACATGCCAGGCAAGTTGAAACCTAAACAGCCATTTGGAATGGCCTCAGTCAACTATGTTTCTTGAAAGTGAAATAATAGACCATAACATAGTCTGCTTCAAAGCTTTTGCATTGATTTAGGTATCCTAAGAAAATACCTGCTTCATACACTCTATTGTATCATAGAATTTAATAGTTAAAAATAACCAAAATACAATTACGATTATTTTCTAATGTCACGTGAAAACATCATTGTCCAATTTCCCTGATTGTCCTATATATGCCTCTGAAATTTGAGGCATCCTCTTATTAAGATGTAAACAGGTACCATACCTCACATTGGTTGAAATACCTCCTAATTCACTTTTAATCTATAACAGTCCACCTACCATTTCTTTCTTTCTTTTTTTGAGACAGAATCTCACTTTGTTGCCCTTGGTAGAGTGCTGTGGCGTCATAGCTCATAGCAACCTTCAGCTCTTGGGCTTAGGCGATTCTCTTGCCTCAGCCTCCTGAGTAGCTGGGATCACAGGCGCCCACAATAACGCCCGGCTATTTTTTTGTTGTCGTTGCTGCAGTTTGGCTGGGGCCAGGTTTGAACCCCCCACCTTCAGTATATGGGGCCGGCGCCCTACTCACTGAGCCACAGGTGCCACCCTCTTTCTTTTTTTTTTCTTAGATGAATTCTCTTCTCACATTGTTGCCCTTAGTAGAGTTCCATGCTGTCATACTTTACAAGAACCTCAAACTGTTAGGCTCAAGTGATCCTCTTGCTTCAGCCTTCCAAGTCACTGGGACTACTAGAGGCCTCCACAGCGCCCAGCTATTTTTAGAGACCGGGTCTGGCTCAGGCTTAGGCTGATGTGGAACTCCTGAGCTCAGATGATCCACCCACCAAGACCTCCCAGAGTGCTAGGATTACAGGCGTGAGCCACTATGCCTAACTGTATGTTTACCTTTTTGTAGAAATGCCAAACTGGTTTCTACAGTGGCTGCTTCATTTTATTTTATTTCATTTCATTTCATTTCATTTCACTTCATTTCATTTCACAATGATCAGATATTTTTTCAGAGATGAGTTCTCCCTCTGGCTCTGGCTCAGGCTGGACTGGAACTCCTGAGCTCAGGCACTCCACCAGCTTCTGCCTCCCAGAGTGTTAGGATTACAGGCCTGAGCCACTGCGCCCCGCCTGTCTGAATCATTTTACTTTCCCACCAGCAATGTACACAGTTTACAAGTTCTTCATATCTTTACCAAACACTTTTTATTCCTTTTTCAAGTTTATTCTAGTAGTTGAAGTAGGAATGAATTTGGTAGGTGTGAAGTAAATGTGAACTGGTATCCCCTTGGATTTTGCGTTTTTGATTTATTTGTTTCTTTTTTTTGACAGAGTCGATTTGTTGCCCTGGTAGAGGGCCTTGATGTCATCATAGCTCTCAGCAACTTCAAATTCTTGGACTCAGGTGATCTTTTTGCCTCAGCCTCCAGAGTAGTAGCGAGGATAGGCATCTCCATGATGCTAGCTATTTTATTTTCAATGTTTTTTTTAGTAGAGACGAGGTCTTGCTCTTGCTCTGACTGATCTCAAACTCCCGAATTTAAGCAGTCCACCCACCTCGGCCTCCCAAAGTGCTAGGATTACAGGCCTAAGCAGCTGCACCTAGCCTTAATTTGTATTTTTCTAATGACTAATGTTATTGAGTATGTTTTCTTGTATAAAGAAAGCAGAGACCTTGCAGCATGAGAGACCCTGCACCTGTGACTCCCTCCTGGGCCACCCTGGTCCTTCTTGGCAAAGCCATTTAGCCTTTGTGGACCTCAGTTTCCTGTCACAGTGAGTATTTACTGAATCTGTGTCTGTCAAGGGAAAGAATATAAAAAAGGCTATGACTTGGTTCTCTGCATGGGGGAATGGACTTTACTCCCTGAAGTGAAGACGGAGAAAAACAGGGAGTAGTTCAGAGATGGGCAGCTAACATTCATAGCCCAGGGCTTTGTCAGAGGATCCCACCTGGAAAGGAGGGGGGAGGTCTCTTTCTTCTCCACTCATTTCCAAGTGGAAAAGTTGTGACAGAGTATTAAACCACCTCTCCAACTGGCTCCCCCACCAATTGAAGTCTTAAAATACAATAAGGCAGCTGTCTGTCCAGGACAAAGCGCTTGAAGAGCCTAACTGTCCTCTTTGTCTTGCCTCTGCCCCAACAGCAAAAGGGCTGTGAGGACTTGAGTCCAAGGCTGGGAGTAGCTGGCCTGCAGGTGATTGGGGGACCTCAGCATGTGAAAGTCAGCAGTGGCAGGAGTGGAATGAAGGTAGGACATTTTGAAGAGTTGGAGGTGGTCAAAAGCCAGTTGGGTACCCTAGTATTGATAACTGAGATTTTCTTTAAACATATTTTCAATACATACAGAGGGTCAAAAAAATGCATACACATTTTAAGAAAGCAAAAAACTGAATTAAAATTGTAATACTCAAAATATACTGATAACATTGGTTATTTTGTATATTGTATCTCTTACAATTGCACAAATCAAAGAAGTCAAAGGTGACTTGAGTATTACACTTTTTTTTTTTTTTGAAACAGAGTCTCACTATGTCGCTCTCGGTAGAGTGATGGCGTCACAGCTCACAGCAACCTAAGCCTCTTGAGCTTAAGTGATTCTTTTCCCTCAACCTCCCCAAGTAGCTAGGACTACAGGTGCCTGCCACAATGCCAGGCTATATTTTTTTGGTTTGGGGGGGTTTTTTTTGGTTGTAGCCATCATTGTTGTTTGGCAGGCCAGGCTTCAGTGTATGTGGCTGGTACCCTAGCCACTGAGCTACAGGTGCCGAGCCAAGTATTACACTTTTAATACACTTTTTTCCTTTCTTAAAATGTGTATACCGCTTTTTGAATCCTCTTAAATAAATGATTTCATAAACATAGGAAAATCAGTACACGAGTCCACAAGAATCTTTACTGGTGGTTACACTGGTCAGGGTAGTGGATTTCAACAGGGGCAACTTCAATTCTCCCTTTAAACACTTAGTGTATTAGTGAAGATTTTTTCCCCAAATAATAATCAAGCAGGATTACAGTTGTCAATGGAACTATATCTTTTTTTTTTTTTTTTGAGACAGAGTCAGCTTTTGCCCTGGAGTACCCTGGCATCATAGCTCACAGCAACCTCCAACTCTAGGGCTTAAGTGATCCTCTTGCCTCAGCCTCCCAAGTACTGGGACTACAGGTGCCCACCACAATGCCCAGCTATTTTTCGGTTGCAGTTGTCATTGTTGTTTAGCAGGCTGGGGCCAGGCTCAAATGCACTAACCTCAGTGTATGTGGCTGATGCCCTACTCACTGAGCTATGAGTGCTGAGCCATAGACTTTTTTCAAAAAACACTTTGCTTTAGCCAGCCTGGGCAGGATTCGAACCTGCCAGCCTCGGTATATTGGACTGGCACCCTACCCACTGAGTTACGGGCGCCGCCCACAACTATATCTTCATAGTCAACCATTTACTATCTAAATACCCCACAGGTACCCATGGGCCTATGGCGTTCACTAGAGTCCTGTTTTTTTGTTTTTTTAAGACTAAATCTAGCTCTATCACCCAGGCCGCAGTGCACTGGTAGGATCACAGCACACTGAAGCCTAAAATTTGTAGGCCTGGAACTCCTGGGCTCCAGTAATCTGCTCCTCCTGCCTCAGCATCCCAATATGCTAGACTATTTTTTTAAGCCATTTCTATTTGCATCTCTTTTTGTCCCTAGGCAACAAGGTTTGTAAAGACCAAACTAACTCCATCTTGTTCCTCAGCCTTCATTTTGCAGCAGCATGCATACCAAAAGGGTTAAGTAACTCCCTCCTTCCCCCACCCCTCGTCCTTGTGTCTGCCCGGAGTGATAGCAGCTCCTTCCCAGACTAGCCAAGGACAAGTATTACTCAGTCCCCTAGACTTCTATCAGTTCACCCCACACCCCCTTCCTTTTTCCTTTCTGTACCCTTAAAAACCTCTTCCTTTTCCAGGCCACAGGCTTCTCCATTTTCCTGCTGCGCCAGGTGTGAGAAGCCCCCAGCCCAGGCTGATTTGTAAATAAACCTCTTGGTATTGCATCGGATTTAGCTTCTCGGTGATTTATGTGGGGGATCCCTTGAGCTGGGCACATATGGAGGCTCGTCCGGGATATCCCCCCAAAATCACCAAGTACCTGCTCCGGAGGTGAGTGTGTGTGTGCTGGCATTTGTCTTGTCCTGTTCTGTGTTAGTCTCAGTTGTTGAATCTGTAGTCGGGACATGGAATCCCCGATAGGAATGCCCCATGGGGGGGACTGGGACATGGAATCCCCAGCCTCTGGTCGAGAGGACCACACATTCCATCTGGTTAAGAGGCAAGGTGGGTTGTGACCACCAAACGGAGTTATACTGTTGTCTCTTCTGGTTTCTGGCTTGAGAACCCGTGAGGGCAGGCTTCTCGTTTCTGGAGAATCTTGTATGTTATTTGTTTTGTCTGTGTTTTATTGTATTTGGAAGCGAGCTCACCCTTGGAGAGAACATGCACCTGGCAGTTGCCACCAATCCTCTAGACACCCACGTGGGGACCCCTGATTGGCCTAGGCGATGTGAACCACTGAGCGCACTGGGGAGGCAGTTTGGCCTCCCTGTGTGGACACCTCAGCTGGGCTGAGAAAGGACCCCGTCAGTGGGTCTTCAAAGAGTCAAACACCAGGAGGAACTGGCATGGAGGAACAGGTACCTACACAGGGAGACATCTAAGGCAAGGTATGATCGATCTTGGGGTCCCACTACAGTTGTAGTGGAAGAAGGAGCCTGATCAACTCCTTGGGCA
>CAUYRH010143265.1:0-25029 GCA_963574655.1 Perodicticus potto | reverse complement strand
CATAAGAAAACTAGTGCCAGGCTCCAGGCAATTTTGGAATATACTTGCCCAAGTAATCATGCTCCTACTTATTTTTTTATAATCTCCTGTTCTTTGTTTAAAACGGGACATATGTCTTTTTATTTATTTTCTTTCTTTCTTTCTTTTTTTTTTATTAAGACAGATTTTCACTTTGTAACCATTGGTAGAGTGTCATGGTCTCATAGATCACAGCAACCTCAAATTCCTGGGCTTAAAAGATTTTCTTGCCTCAGCCTCCCTAGTAGCTGGGACTACAGGCACTCACCACAATGCTTGGCTATTTTTAAAGACAAGGTCTCGCTTTGACTTAGATTGGTCTCAAACCTGTGAGCTCAGGAATCCACCTGCCTCATTCTCCCATGTGCTGGGATTACAGGCATGAGCCACTGCACCCGGAAAACAGGGCATATTCCCACCTGTTTCCTTTCTTCCCACCACTTACTCTTCTGACAACTCTTGGTTTGCATGTAGGTTGCAGTCCAAGCCTGGGCAGCCTCATCCCCCTTCCCGCTGCCTTCTTCCGACCATGAGTGCAGGCTCTGCACCGTTTTCCCACCAGCATCTGCTTGCTTTGGTGTTCTCCAGTGTGGGGACAGCATGACCCAAAACATCCCTCAGGGAATTTGCCTTCTGAGGGAAATAACAAATTAAGTTTGCAGAGCACAGCTTGTCTCTGCTCCACACCTCATCACACTCCTTCGGCTCTCTGGAAAGGCTTCTTCCTTGTACAGGTGGCCCAGCTGGGAGCAGATGGCTCCTCCAGGCCCAGTGGTCTTCACCACCATCTCCCAACGCAGCCACTCTCAAAGGGCTTGATCCTCAGCCCCCCTGTGACCATCTCAATCGCACACATTCCCAGAGAGTGCCAGGCATGGCTGCTGCCACGGAGTATCTGACCTTCCCTTTACTCGACTGGCTGTCATCACAAAGAGCTCTTGACAGTGAGAGACAAGAGTTTTGCCTTCTCTCCCAGCCTAGTGCAGTGTCTGGCCTAAGAATATGTGAATTAATGCTGAGGAAATGAATGAGTGAATGAATGAAAGGGTGAATGTGAAATCTGTGAGTGAATGGTTGTGAAGGAACGACAAGTGTGGGAAGCCACTCACTGCCTCCCATGGTAAGGTCAAGGTGCCCTGAATGCATTTGCTGACAAGACCAATGGTAGATTTGTTTTCATTCAATAATTAATCCTGTAGTGAAACAAGAACTAGAAGGAAAAAACATTAGTGTTCTCCTAAGTGACGGTGAATTTCATGTGTCAACTTGGTTGGGCTGCTCTGCTCAGATATTTGTTCAAATATTACTCCATATATTTCTGTGAAGGTGATTTTTATTGATACGTGACACTAACATTTAAATTGGTACACTTCCATGAACAGATTATCCTCCTTAATGTGGGGGAGTTTTATCCAACCAGTTGATGATTAGAACAAAAGGTGGAATCCCCTCCTTAAGCAGAATCTGTTCTCTGTGGATGCTTGACAAGTCCGAGATATTCCAGACAGAAAGTCACCTCACTGTCTCTGAGATAGAGAGGCCCTCTCATCACATCTGAAGTACAGAGCGAGTGAGTGCTTTTAGTAATTAATTAAAGAAGGTTATCATCTATTTAATAATGTATTTGTAATTATTAAATAACGTAACCATGCTCCCCATGCTATGAATAGTTAAATTATGAGAATTCAACCTGCTGATATCAGCACATTCAGAAGCTGAGGACATTGCACTTTCTGTATTTTTGTCATTTTGAGCTATGGGTGCAGAAGTGAGTTTAATTATAATAATACGTGTCTTTTATTTGTTAGGTATTTCATACTTTTCCATATGTTTTATATTAGATATATCCAAATAAAGTATGAAGTAGCTTTATATAAAGTCTACAGCTGCATACATTATATGATTCCCATTTAGCCGATGATAGAAAGCTGTAAGAAGCTATTGTACGACCTATCTAAGGTGACCCATGTGGAAGCATAGATTAAGGATCCAAAGTCAGATTTCTAACTTTCTACAGTTAGAATAAATTACTCACAAATGCATACATTCTCTTGTTCAACAGGATCTACTGTAATTGAAACAGGTGCTACTGGTGTCCAGCTCCCATCCCCCCCACCCCATATCAACTTCCACACAGCAAAGAGCAATTCGTGAAAGCACCTGTGCCTTTTTACTGTGTTTGTATGTTTGCTTATTTAATAGTGGGTGGGAAGCATGCTGGGTTTTGTTCAGGGCTAGCTCTTAATTGCCAGAGATTAATACCCTCACAGAAATGCAGTGTGCATCCAAGGACACAGGGGAACAACAGGCAGACACACCAGAGTCCTTGTCCCTGAGCTATGATAACTCGCAGGGGAGCTCCGCAGTGTCTCCAGGAGGATTCTGCCTCGGTTCCCCAAGCTGCCTACTGGGTAACTTTCAAATTGTATCGGCCCTTTTACCTTCCTTACCTTGGTTTCCCACTGTTTACCGGTGATTCTTGAATACTCTCTCAAATAAATTACTGCCCCTCAAATTCTTGCCTCAGAGTTTCTTCTGGGAGAACCCAAATTGAGATGATAATCCAAATGTGTTCGAAATTTTCATGTATTTCACTCATTATAGGCTAACTAAATACTCAGTGCTTTCATGTTTGCCTTTTCAGTGCTTTTCAGTGTAATCATTTCTGTCCTGAAGCTGAAAGCAGAAAGGAAAACGCCTGGAATGCCTGGATTGTCTGCAAAATCCCAAACCAGTAATCGATAACCATTACTCCTGCATGTGAGGAAATGTTGTCTGAGGCAATATTTGCTTATTTGTCTACTCTATAGACTTTTAAAAGCATGACCTTTTCTCAAACACCCTCAAGGCACCTGTACAATATAGAATTCTGTTAATTAAAATACATCCACTGCATTAATAAAACATCAGATGAAGACCGCAGCAGACACATCAGTCTGATGGTCCCTCTTGTTTGTTAGGTCAGAATTTTGCATACTCCCCTGCTTTTCTTGAAAAGCCTGCAATACTCACGGAGATATCTAATTTGGCCTGAGAACCTCTCCCCGTGAGAGCGTCACAGACTCCTGAGAAGCCAGGGAAGCGATGGCAGCACACTTGTAGAAGTAACCGGATGGAATGTAGGCAATGAGAAAAGAGGGGGTCCAAGAAAAAACAGCTGAAGAAATTTTATTATTTTTTTTGGCAGTTTGCTATATTATTGATTCCCTTTTTCAAACTTTTATTTCCTCTTTCTACTCTTCAAACGCAGTGCATCCATGTTCCACTGAATGAAATCCTATCATCTTAGTGAGGTCAAATTATATTCCCTGGATCTCTGCATCTGGGAAATAAGAGGGATTATTCAATATGCTCGGCCAAATGTGCTAAATTGACAGTCTCACATCTCCAAGGGGATTTTTAAAATAATATATTCATATTTTACTTTCTTTCCTAGGTCCCAGTTGAAGTACTAAACAACTTCTAAATAGGAATACAAAAAACCTAAAGGTGTATTTATGCAAAGAACAGGACATTTTCCAAACACGTCCATAAATTGCATACTTCCATATTGGGTGATATTGTCTGGAGAAAAAAAGAAAAAAAAACAAGGTTTTAAAGAATTAATGTTAGTTTTATCTGGAGTCCTGCTGAGGACGACAGCCAGGGCAGAGTCCTTCAGAAAGTTTGCGTCAGACTGCTCCCACAGCTTCCCAGCTCACAGGTCGTATACTGGTTGTGGAGGACACATCCAAGTGTGCGTGCAAGAGGACAACAGTTGACAGATTGCAGAAGCGTAATTGCGAATCCTGCCAGACACTCCCTTCTGCGTAGGTAAAGGCACAGACTAGGACCATTTGTCTAGGAAGGAATGCAGTGACTCGGGCAAGAGACGCATGGCATGTGCTCCATCCTGTTTTGTCTTCAGAGCATTCTTCTGGGGAGCTGCAGGAGTTTGGGGAAATTATTCTGGCCGGCAGAAAAGAACGAAGGTGGCTGCTTACCTTTGCTGCCTTGTCCCCCAGGCACATGGTGCTTTACCGTCTCAGACTGGTAATATTCTCAACCACAGAAGTACAACTACAACTATTTACGAAATAATTCTCACTTTCTAAGCAGGTTGAAATGATTTTCGTTTCATACGTTTTTACTAGCTCTTCACTACAGATAAAAAAGATTTGTGCCTTCATCAATCCCACTTTACAGATGAATGGGTTTATCTCTCTTACATTCTTTCTGCACATAAATGGTAGAACAACATCTTGCATTCTTAAAAATACTCCATGCCTGTGCTTTCCCATACTGTTGTCACTGGCCACACTAAATGAAAACTAAAAATTAAGTAAAAATTAAATTAAGCATGAAATCACCTTTAATTACATAGAATTCAATAATATTGAAATTCAGTGTTTTAGTCATATTAATTGTATTCTTAACTCCTATAGTGAAATATTTTCTAATTTGTAATTTGAGGTATAGCTAATAAATAATAATTATGTATATTTAAGGTGAACGATGTAATGTTTCCATACCAAAAACCATTGTAAATTGATCATCAAACTCAAGGTAATGAACATATCCATCACCTCATATTTGACACTTTTTCTGTGGTGACACTTGATTTCTACTTTTTTAGAAAATTTAAATTATGTAATAGATTTTTATTTACTAGAGTCACCGTGCTTTAAGTTAGGTGTCCAGAATTTATTCATCTTATAACTGAAAGTATATAACCTTCGAACAACATCTTCCCTGTCTCCCACCTTCCCCCAAACCATTGATAATGGTAAATGCCATTCTACTCTCTGTTAGAAGTTCAACTATGTTTTCG
The DNA here is from genome assembly GCA_963574655.1 of Perodicticus potto. Lineage (NCBI taxonomy): Eukaryota > Metazoa > Chordata > Mammalia > Primates > Lorisidae > Perodicticus > Perodicticus potto. The sequence goes on along the minus strand of CAUYRH010143265.1, from coordinate 20,201 downwards.
ATTCTAGACATAACTAGAGCATTTGTCTTTCTGTGTCTGGCTTGTTTCATTAACATAATGTCTTCCAGGTTCTCCATGTTTTCACAATGGCAGGATTTCACTCTCTTTTTAAAGGCTGAATAACACTTCATAGCATATGACATATATGCGTGTGTGTCTCACTTTCTAAAATCTATTAATCTGTCTATAAACACTTAAGTTGTTTTCATATCACAAGAAAGTATAAGGAGAGTCTCTCAAGCTGAATGAAATAAAATAACACTAATTAGTAACTTAAAGGCACATGGTAATGTAAAATTCACTGGTAAGCATAAATATATCATCAAATTCAGAGCATTCATTCACGTCTTATAAACCAAATCGAGTGGCCATGAATTCTATCAGCTTCTGTTTGTCTGGGAAAGACTTGATCTCTTTTCCCTTCTGAAGCATAACTTTAGTGATAAAATACTATTTGTTGTCAGGTTCAGATTTGAATATATCTTGTCACTCTCTCCTCACAACAAGTTTCTGCTGAGAAATATGCTGATAGCTTTATGAAGTTTCCTTGCATGTGATGAATCTATTTTCTGTTGCTGCTTTTGAAATTCTCTTTGACTTTTGACAGACTGATTATCATGTGTCTTGGTGAAGACTTCGTCAGGCCAAACCAATCTGGTGTATTTTGAGCGTCGTGTACCTGGATATCAATATTTCTCCCCAAATATAGGAAGTTTTCAACCATTAATTCTTTAAATAAAACTTCTTTCCCTTTCTCCTCTCCAGTGGAACTCCCATAATCCATATGTTAGTTGCCTTGATAATGTCCCGTAAATCCCGTTAACAATGTTTTTTAATTTTTTTCTTTTTTCTTTTCTCACTAGATAATTTCAGATGGCAATTAATTATATTTTTATTGATGAGTGTTTTTAAGAATGTGGATCTTCAAGACATTTGCCAATTCCCAGACATGGTGATAACTAAGGAAGTTTTTACATGATGGTGTACACCTTGGAACTATTTCTTCCTCGTCATCAGACTAAAGAGAAAGCTGACTACGGAAGAATATGGGCAAAACATTTGTTTATCTGGAGCTTGGTATCTGACCATCACTTCTGTAGCAAACATATTTATTTTCTGCCTTCTTAAATCTGTGAAGTGCACATCATGCATTTCCCTGTCTTCCTTTATAGAAAGTCTCCATGACATACTTTTATCACATAATTAATTTTGGACTCCTAATTCCTTCTCACTCTGCAACATTGGGAGAGGTCTTTATGTGTTTTGTCTCTTGGCCTCTAATACAATTCTTTGAATGGAATAGGATCATAACATTGTTATTATTATTTAGTATTACCTTTGACCCTCCTCTCCAGAATTCTCTCTGGCCTTACCCTGAACCTTTAAAACTGGCTTACATCTTTCTCCACCCAGAAACATGCAAAGACAGAGGGCTAGCTTCCTACAGTCCCGAACTACCATCCTTTAGTCCAGGTTCTATCCTGCATTGTTTTGTTTTAAGCAGGTGTCCCCATCACGTATAACGGGTTACTGGACTTTAAGACTCTTGCCTTAAGCTGAAATTTTTTCTTCCTGAAGCTTCACACTGGTTTCTTGGATCTGCAGGCAGCACCCTCCTGGGACTGACTGAGATATTCCTTTTTTTTTTTTTTTAAGGTTTTTGGTGGGGGCCAGGTTTGAACCCACCACCTCCGGTATTTGGAGCCAGCGCCCTACTCCTTGAGCCACAGGTGCCGCCCCTGAGCTCTTCTTTTCATTCTCAGTTACACACACTATCTTCTCAGGTCAGACCCGACCTGGGCTCACAACCACCGTTCCCTTTCCAGACCACATGTCTACACTATGCCTGTCCAAAAATAATCCCTGACATCTCCTCCCACCAATTCCAGGTCACTCATTTAGACTGTTTTATAAGCCACTAATCTTATTTCCATAGAAAACATAACAATATTCCATCTACAGACAGGAGTTTGTTCTGCAAGGAAATATTATTTTTAGAAAGAAGGAATATTACATTATAAATCTGTCACATAAAAATGATTTGCTGTTTCTGCCTTAACTTGGATGCATCTGAAGATGAAATATTACCTTTCTTCTCTATATGCTGTTCTCTAACTGTCCTGTTTATATGTTTAATGAATATATTTAATGACAAAACTAGGAAAAGGATGACAGATGAGGATGTAGGAGGCTGGAAAAAGATGGTGATCTATGTAGACGCTGAGAGATCCGTCAGAGAGTGTAGGGCACAGCCTAGCTTCATGGTCTTCTGTTACCGGTAAGATGAGCTACCTGTTCCAAAAGTCTGCAGCTAATGACGCCACATTTGCAAAGCATCCCAGCCCTGCTCTGAAGGAGGACCAGCCATGCTCAAGAAAAGCATGAAATCTGGTGAGGGCGACAGACACACAGACACACCAGGCTAGCTCTTTGAGTGAGACATTTGGAACAACTCAGTCCTGGAGAAGAAGGGGAAAATATGTTTGACGAACTGAAGGCGTCTCAGAGTTCCTACATCACACTGACAAATGCAAATCACTCATGTCAAACACAGAATGTGCTTTCCTCTTCTTTTGCTTTTTAAATATTTGTCATATTTTAAAATGGTTTAGAATAGTAGCAACCACATATTATTATCTCAAAGGGAGAATTATAACATTTAAATTTAAATTTATTTCTCTCTCTGCAAGACTTTCTTCCCACTCTCCAATTCTTTCTTTATTTTTGACAAATACAAATTGAATATATTTGTCATGTAAAATATATTTTATTATATTATGTATACATTGTGGAGTGGTTTTCACTGTCCCTTCTTTCACCATTCCTCTGAGTTTACATCCTTTCATCTGTGAAAATCATTGATTAAAAATTAGCAAATCTGATCCTTTTGTATTTCATGAGCGTGATGACTGGGTTTTCACGCACATGTGTGAGATGTGCCTCCCACAAATCTTGTTACAAAGTCCGCACATTACCCGTCTGACATGAAAAAAAAAAAATAGCAAATCTAAGTTCTTGGTCTTGTCTTAACTTAGTAGGATGGGTAGATGTTTATAAAATAACTACAACAGAATAAAAGATGTGGGAACATGGTATTAAAACCTATGCCCACAGTCACTGCTTGTGTACTCCTTGAATAACTGTTTGTCAAAAAGATTTCTTTTAAGTTTGCCAGCTAGGAGGTGCTACAAAATAAAATAGCAATTATTTCATTTGAACATAGACTAAAACTATTTCATAATACATCAACTAAATCCAATAACTACACTGAGTTGATAGACCAGATAAGTAATAGTCCAGGTATTCATGGGAAATGAGTGATTGAATGGGACTTAGAAAAGGAGAAAGGCTTATGTTAGTCAATGTTGAAGGCAGGCAGATCCGATAAGTTAAAACAACCGGTATTTGTCAGTATCGATGGACATTGGAGTAGAAAGTCTGCTTATTAATTTATTTTTAGTAACAGTATACAGAATACTAAATTATAATGATCTAAAGTGTATAAGTGTATGACAGTGTGTGTATAAATATATGTGTGTGTGATCAACTACACACATATATTTATACACACACACTGAGAGAGAGAGAGAGAGAGAGAGAGAGAGGAGAGGGAGTTGGGAAAGGGAGGGAGAGGGAGCTTCCAGAGTTTTATTTATTGAACATTATTCTCAGAATCCAATCTGTGCCCTACTTTTCACTTTTCCATTAAATCCATCATTTACCAAAAATTCCCTTGCCTCAATTTCTATCTTACTTCTACTATCCTTTCATTGTGAATCATACTTACTTTGTCTGAAACAGAATGTTAATCTTTATTCTTCCTCAATTCACTGCCCATAGAGTCTCTGTGTTTTTCAGTTAGAATAATTTTGGCCTAATGAAGTTCTGTAGTAAGTTAAAGAAGAGGAAGACTAGTCTGACTGTCAAAATAATGAGATAAAAGTATAAATCTAATATATTATTCTGCTAATGAAGGGGAAAATTATCAAATGTTTTCACTTCTTGTTGGAGTATAAGATTAGGGTTCTGTGGCTCCCTGGGGGTAGCTGTGGCCGTGCTGCTCACGGGGTGGGCTTCGTGATGCAGGCCCCTGGGTGTCATGCTGGGGAACCACTGCCCGATTTGCTGTGGTGACCAGTAAGGTTCAAGACTGCATTCACTGTATCATTGGGATCCCCTAAGGTGAGAGACATGGCACCTGATGGCCTCCGGAATGCTGAAGGAAGTTAACCCCTCACACACTCACACACGTACCCCAACCTGGAGTTAGCTGAGGGGCCGGGGAAGAAGCACTAAGGACACAGTTGTCTGAGACGGGAAAGAACAGAACAAGTGCTATCCAGTACCAACCTTTTAAGATCAACCCTTTTCCCATAACTCAGAAAGCAAATGATAAAATTTTTAAATTGAAAAAAACTATAGAAGGCCAGGCTCGGTATCTCACACCTGCAATCCCAGCACTTGGGAAGCCAAGGAGGGTGGATTGCCTCAGGTCACAGGTTCAAGGCCAGCCTGAACCAGAGTGAAACCTCGTTTCTAAAAACAGCCGGACCTTCTGGCAGGTGCCTATAGTCCCAGCTACTTGGGAGGCTGAGGCAAGAGGATAACTTGAGCCCAGGAGTTTGAGGTTGCTGTGAGCTGTGATGCCACAGCACTCTACGGAGGGTGACAAAGTGAGACTCTGTCTCAAAAAAAACAAAGAACTATAGGGTTATATGAAATTATAATAAGCAGCACAGAGAAATACTTCGTATTTTGCAGTTTCTCCCTTTCATAACATGTTGCAAAATTATAGTAAAAATATCACAACCAGGATATTGACAGAAATGCAATCTTCCCATTTTATTCATATTTCCCCAGTTTTGTTCATTTGTGCACTCAGTTCTGCATAATGAATACATTAAATATAATATGCAACTAAAATGTCACCTGTGTGACTTGATGAGTACAATGCCACAGGGGTGGCTTGTGTCGCTCTTTTGTAATTAGATCCACACCCGTGATCCCCTCCTTTCCCCGCTGGCCTCTGCTTCTACAGCTTTGTCATTTCAAATGGAAACTATACGGTACGTAACCATTTGTAATTAATTTTTTTTCATTCAAAATCATTCCCCTGAGAAAAATCCATCTAAACTCTTGTACATATCCAGAGTCCCCTCATGGCTAGAGAGGATTCTTAGTTGTCGGTGGACCACAGTTTGGTCCTCATATGCTGGAGGACTTCCGGACTGAGAATTTTGACTATAAATGTACACACAGAGATTTCTCCTACAAACACACGTTTTCATTTCTGTGGCATAAAAGCTCTGGAGTGTGATTGCTGGGTCACGTGATAGTGGCTTGTTCAGGTTTCATTCTGTTTGGTTTTCCAGAGTCCTTTGCCATTTTACATGCCCGTCAACAATGCACCGGTGATCCGATGTCTCTATATTCTGGCTGGTATTTTGAGTTGTCATCATTTTTTGGGGGGGACATTCTGATAAGCATGTGGAAATATCTCATTTGGGTTAAAGTTTAGATTTCTCTATTGATTAAAATTGTTGAATTTTTTTTCAGTTCTTTATTTGCTATCTTTATATCATCTTTAATGAAATTTCTGTTAATTTATTTTGACCACTTTCTAATTGTAGTTTTGGATTTACTATTGTTGAACACTGAAAATGCTTTTTTTACATTTTGTACATGTGGATTACAAGCATTTTCTTCCCAAATATAGCTTGTCTTCCATCCTTTTTCACATGCACTTTCATAGAGTAAAATTTTTAATTTTGATAAGGCCCAGAATATCATTTTCCTCATTAATGGAATGTACATTTACTGTAAAATATGACTTCTTTGCATAATTCTAAATCCTGTCAATTTTGTTTTGTGTTATTTCTTAATGTTTACTTTGAGTTCATTTTCGTCTAAATTGTGAGGTTTAAGTTCTTTTTTTTTTTTTTTCATTTCCCCCCCTCTGTGGTGTTCTAAGCTACCATTCTTAATCTTTGTTAAAAAAAAAATGTTGAGCACATTTGTATTGATCTATTATTGGGTCTTCTGTTAGATCTGATATATCTCTGACCTTTCACTTTGACACTTCTTGATTTATGTTTATTGCAAAGGTGCAGCCTCATTCTTTCCAAATATGTTTTGAACTGTGATTATCTTTCAAAAAATTTTTAGAGAAATTTTTGTGAAATGATTGGTAAGTAAAAAAGTTGTGTTAATCTCAAATATAAGTTCCATTGTGGAACCCATGTAGTGCAGACAGCTCAAAATATCAAGTAAGTGTTTGGGAAGGGAAGGATGTGGCTAATGAACACACAGTACATTGACGGTTTGAGAAATTCCATTCTAGTGATTTAAATCTTGAAAATGAGCCATGTGGGCAACCCAAGACCAAGGTGGGTAACAAGGATCTGGAAGCCGTCAAGGAAGTGAACCCGTCTCAATCTATGTGTGAGTTAGTAGCAAGGTCTGATGTCACCATTGTAAGCTAGGTTACAATACTGGACCATTTGAAATGAGACAGCAAGGTAAAGGTGCTGGATCCAGGGTTCCAAATGAATTAAATGGGAGTCAGAAGTCCAAAAGCAGAATTAGAGTGTTTTTAAGTCCCTAATCAAGTTTTATCTCCAGGGACAGGGAATGAAATTAAAACGTAATATTCTCTGATACTTCCAATTAATTGTATTTGACAAGTTACTACAAGAAAGAGATGAGTGGAGAGAATATCTGACCTATCTTGGAGCAAGAGAGAAAGAAATAGAAATAAACCACAGGACATGGAGAGTTGTAGGAGGTTACTGATTCTCAACGAAACCAGTGTAATAGACAACCGAGCTAGACCTGAGTCGATGTGTCAAACCCATTGTTTAGACATCTGGAAAAAAGGCATAAAGGAATGAGTCTCAGAGCCAAGAACTGTTCTTTTTTTTTTTTTGCGGAGAAGAAATTTCAAATCACAGAATATCCCTGTTTCCCTGTTGCTTATTACTGTGGCAAAATCTGGTTCATCCGGACTGATGTACCATTGATGGTATGACAGCTGGCCAGACAAAAATGTATTCTAAAAGTTAGAACTTGAAAATATTCTTCTATTTGAAATTCATAATTTAACACTTTACCTTCCAAATTTAGCCTCCCTCCAGCAGTACAAAATCCATTATCCATGGAGGAGTGGGAAAATGAATGTTTTCTGAAGAGATGCATTGAAACATTTCAGAATGATGACTTTTATCTTTCATTCAGAAAGTGCTTTTTTTTTTTAAGTTTTACTTGTGATCCCTTATATGTGTATTCTATGGCATTCAGGCTGATATCTTGACACCTTCATTATCTTTCCTCCATGCTGAGCATCAGTATATCAGACGGCTTATAAAATAGTCCATAAGATATATATGCTTCAATTTGCACTGACAACTTCCACACACTAAGGGAACCCCTCATTCTACCCAAGGTATAACTAAATCATTTCAGAATGGAATTCAGAAATTTCCATTTTATTTTGACAACCAATTTTTAAAGTCCTCCAGGCTTCCCATCGGCTTCTACAAGTCCCTCTCCCATTCTTAACCCAAACTTCTTGTCTTTAAGAAAACAAAAGCAAAAACTTTATATTCTTCTGCCTACACTGTGCCTTTGCTCTTGATGTTCCCTCCATCTGGAATTATATCTGCCATCTCTTTACAGTATTGTCACCTGCTCACATATCTGGATTTAGCTTCTTTCTCCAGGAAGGATTTCTTGCTGTTCCTCCAACCCACCCAATGCTGTAATCAATGCTTCCTCTAAACTATAAAAAAAGTAAACTGTATGTGCTTAAAATATTCTTATACTACCTCCTAAAATTTATTCTTTTCTCCAAGCAAAAATAATTCATTATTCAACTCGTATACTCCTACTTAAAGACCTCCAAATAAATATTTATTGAATGAAATAGAATTAAATTGGATTTCTCTCCTAATTTACTTAGTGAAATAAAATACCCATAGTGAGTTAGTTATTCAGCAGTTAGGCACCAACAGAGAAACACTATTCATTGCAAGGTGGCTCATAATCTTTAAACTACCATACTCTTAAATTATTAGGAAAATTGTTATTTATGTGCTTGCTTAACAAAAGCTATAAATATTATCCACACGCCCTCCAAATTTCTTAGTGGGAATGGAATTCTTCTGTTGTGTATAAAATTGAAGGGACATAAAACATTCCAGCTGCCCACACTTCAACCTTTGAAGGAGTCTGTAATGAGAATTGCACTATTAAGATCAGCCAGAGCAAGCATTGGCTATGCCCGTAACAACAACTTGGGTTGGCAGCAAGGTCATGCTTTTTTCCATGATATTACCAAAGGGCACAGAAGGCATCCCAAATAGTGTTAAGGAATCCAAAAGCATGTGAGAAACAACGACATATAGGGGAAGCATCAACAGAGTTGGGAACAGGTAGACATGGGTTTGACTCTCAGCTCTGTTGCTTATGAAAGGTTAACTTTGGAAAGTAAATGAGGCCTTATGTCTCTCTTCAGAGTCTTATGTACCCAACCACGAGGTCCCATAGCCTTCCATCATCATGATTTCATAGTCTAAATGGCTGTAACAAATAAACTCAAAATTATAGATGCTAAATAATAAGAACTTGATTTTTTTTTTTCGTGTGTAATAGTCCAGGGAGGACTTTAACCCCTAAGAACTGATTCACAGTTCAGAGTGAACAGGTGCTTTGCTGTCTTGGGCAAGTGGCTCTTGAGACCCCCCGTGTATCCATCCTTTAGTCTGTTGGGTTTGGGGAATCTAATGAAAGAGTACAAAGTGGGTTTTTGTTTCTTTTTCTCCTGGACCAGCTATGTGATGGATGAAAAATTTTACTCCATATTGTCATTAGAGAAAGCTTTATTGTGCAGCCACATCTAACTGCAAAGAAAACTAAGGAATGCAAAAAGCTGTGGGCCCAAGAGAAAGGGAATAAAACAGGCTTTGTTAGATGGATAGTGGTATTTGCTAAAAAGAGTCTCCTGTTACCTATTGAAGTTGCAAAGATAATGGAGACACAGACGTAGCCCTTCAACAGTGACAACCTGTAGATAAAGTCACTTAATGTGCATTATATGCTGTAATAAAATAATAACACCTGTTTATTTATCATCATGTTCCTGGTACTGGGCTTAGTGTTCACCAAGAATGACACTTCTGTTTTTTTTTTTTTTTTTTCTTTTGTAGTTTTTGGCTGGGGCTGGATTTGAACCCACCACCTCTGGTATATGGCACCCTACTCCTTTGAGCCACAGGTGCCACCGAATGACACTTCTCAATTCCTCTTGCTGTCATTGGTAGCTGTGGATGAGTTGCAATCAAAAGAATATGAGCACAAGCCTTCGTGTCATTCCAGGGACAATGGTTTTAAGAAGCAGGTGAGGCTTACCCAGTCTTTTATCCTCTCTTCACACTTGAATGGAGAAGATTCCAAGGCCCGGAGCAGTCAGGGCTGCTGCCTGTAGGGACCGGGGAGAGAAAGTCTGTAAAAGACATCACTTCTACAATGTAAACCGCTGGTGTATTTTCCTATGAATGATTTAGCAGCTTTACTGGGACTAACACACTGCTAAAACAAGTCAGGATACAACAAAAATGACAGGTCAGCTATTATTAATACCATGTACTGAGCTTCATTTTTTGTTATATATCAGCCTGCACGTTAGGGGTCCCAACAAGATGCTGACAAGCTGAAACCTTATCTAGTAACCCCTTGAAGAATGAACCATCCTCACTCCTATATCTTAGCCTATGCCCCCTACACTGTTCCAACTTTAATCTGAAACAACCATTATGCAAACCCCCACCCATGTATCCCGGCCATCTTTACCCCCTAACCCAGGATTTTAAAGCTTTCTAACATTAGTTTATTTTTGCCTTCTATTCATTTCCTCATTCAAAAATTATATATTTGGCCAGATACGACATTAGGATTAGAAACGTAACTGTGAGAAAAGAAACAGAGCTGGTTTATCCTCTCCTAGATCTCACATTTCATTGACAGAGATGGAGATTCCCAAAGAAATGTCCAGCACCCATTTATTTAGACACAGGAGCCAAAGTGGGGCCTGCTGTGTCTCATAGGGCTTTACTCCCATGTGGTCATACCTCATTCCTGCAGTTCTACAATTCAGCCTTTTGCAAAGCCAGTTCAGAACATCATGATAACATTATTTAGTTTAGGCATGTTAAATAACGGTACTTTTTGGACAACCCATCACAACTAATAACTTTCTACAAATTAATAAGTAATAAGATTTGGGTACTGAATTTAAAAATGTACGTTGCTGACACATTTTGTTAAGAGTAGCTGGGTGTAATTGTTTATTTTGTTTTATCATTCAGTAGGACTAATCCAACCGGATTTTCCCCCAGCTTTGGCACAGATGCTTCTTTGAGTACTTTACACTGAAATTGTATTCAATGGCCACTGTGTTCCAGGTACTGTACGAACCACTCAAGATTCATTAGCTCACATTAGCTCAGTTAATCCTCTCAAACATTCCGCAGACAAAAGATATCTTAGTCACATTTTATGGATAAAAATACTAATGTAAGGAGAAGTAGGTGGCTTTCCCAAAGCCACAGAGTTAATTCATTAAGGATGAAATTGGAACTCACAATTTTATTAGAGGTAAACCACGCCCATTTCCTTCCTCTGTACTTGCTAATGAAGAAAAAAAAAAACAAAATCGATAATGACAATGCAAAACCAATCATTATTCCTTTATTGCTGAAATCAGAACTGGGCATGGTTTCCAACACAGTGAAAGCGTCTGTGGGCCGGTCTTGCCCCCGTCCCAGCAGTCCTCCATCTAAGAGCCCCCGCTTCTGCTGGGCTCCCATTCTCTCCTACAGGCTTTCCATCATGAGTTTGTATCTAAACACCTCCAATCTTAGAAACAACACAATTATTTCAGCCACATTCTGCTGCAGCACACAGAGGGGCAATCTCCATTCTTTGAGTTCATGATGTAGCCTCATTTGTTCTTGAAATCATCTACAATGACCTGACGTCAGCTTCACTGAAATAGCTGCTGATGTGATGAACAGGATAGCAGTGTTCATGTCAGCAGAGTCACTGAGCCTACGTTAAACTTTATCTTAATTCTCAGTAGTATTTGATAGTTTTGATCACTGTCTTTTATTATATTTCATTTCGTTAGCTGTACCACATAGCCAGTTTTACCCAACATCTATTCTTAAGACATATCCATGTGGACAAACGCACATCAGTTTGCTTCTTCTAACTGTGATGTGACATTCTGTTGTTGGCCTCCTCTACATGTTATTTGTACAACCCTAGTCATAAACAGGTAGGTTCTCGCAAAGTTTTCTCTGTAAGAAGTGTGATGCACTTTTCTTATAAATATACTCTAATGGATCAGGGGGGATTTCTCAAAAATATATATACAGGAGAGTCATTTCAGCTTTATGTACCATGTGCACAGTTAATGTCACCAAACAGTGTCAGATTGACAGCCAGAAAATCTGTACGTGCTAATTTCAAGGGAACTTCTCTCTTCCTGTACCTTCACCAAAATTTGATTTTATTCTACTGTTTAACTATTTGGCAGTATGAAAGGAATACAAAATATTTTGCTTATGTACTAATATTCATTTTTCAAATTACCTTGGATTTGAACAGATTATTATATTTTTATTAGGAATTTGATCTCATCCATTTGCAAATATCTCGGTCACACCCCATGTCTATTATCCTATAAACCTCCCCTTTTACTTTTTCTCTCTCTTAGACTATAATATCAGTGCCCATATTTTTAAAACACACCTTTTATTAGATGGCCCTTAAATTTATGTTGTGCCACAGCCTGTTTTCTTGGTTCTACACCTAACTCTTGTATTGACTACTTCACATAAGGTGTCAGTGGCATCACAAATGTAGCATACCCAGGGCTAACTGATGCTCTGGCGGGTCTCCTTTACTCTAACCTGGGTCAAGAGTCTTAACAATGTCTACAACAGCCCCCCTGGTCTGCTTCCTGCCTAAGACTGTCACTGAGTCTTATAAAACACATGTAACTACCTTTATTCCTCCTTCTTGTTGAAGACCTTTATTCAGGTACTAGTTCCAAATACTGCTTTCTCAGGGAAGATTAACTGCTGTCCTGAGTCAAGTTTCTTTGTGATATGGTCTCAGAGTAATGGGCAGATTTATTATTAAGTTGATCATCTCTTTGTAATCACGTATCTAATTGGGTAACTTAATATTCATCTTTCCACTCCTTTCCAAGAAATCATACACTGTGGTTTCTTGTGTTTCTAAATATGCACCGTGGACAATCAATATAGATAGATAGATAGATAGATAGATAGATAATGTAGGTTTAGAAATGTGTGTGTGTTGGGTATATGTATGAACATAAATTTTAATTTTAGAATAGGATGCACATAATTAATCATGGTTATAAGTAGTAAGATTACATGTTTTTTCAAATTATCTCATATTCTTTTTTTCTACACTTGTATAATAAGATAGTTAAAATAAATATAACAAATTATTTCCAAAGAACCAGTTCTCAGAATTCATTTGCTGAAGCTCTCCTTTCTGCATTTTTATTTTCTCTGAAAATATAAATTCCTTGGCCGCCTTCTGTGTTCCTTCTTTAATTCATGGAAATCTTTCAATCCACAGTCTAATGGCTCTGGAGAGCACAGACTCAGTTAGAAAGCTAATTAACTAGTTACATGTTACTTACACTGACTAATTGCTTAAAATCAAATAACCAATTGAAAAAACCCAATGTTTTGTTGAGTGAGTCATAAGGGAATGGTAGTAACCATTTGTTACTACATAAATTACTTGTTTTTAAAGAGAGAATTATGTGTTAAAAATCACGATTTGGGATCAAAATGAATAAAGAATTTAAGCTTTTTAATTCAAAATAGTATTGATGATATTTATATAAGCACATCGCAAATGAGATAAACTTTTCCTTTCTATATGTTTGATCCTTTTAAAATTATTTAAAGACAGCAAGGTAGACTATTTTCTTTATTTTGTACAAGTTATCTGATTATCTCAGGATCACTTCATGAAGACTAAGTACACTAGGGACACTAATTCAAGACTTGTGAATACCAGGCAGGTTTGTTTTCTGTATTCTCATATTATTATCCATGGAGCATCTTTTCATGGGAATTTGAGCTACTCAATAGGCTAATTCTGACACATAGCGTCTAGAGACACAGACACCTACAATTGCAAGCAACTATTTTCAAGAATGAAGCATATTAAGAGTAAAATTAGAACAAAATATCCACTGAGTACCTTGAGAACTCAATGAGAATTGCAACTACTCCCACAGAACCAGATTTTAATTCATTAGTTTCTTAAATATAATGTCAAACATCCCACTAGATTTATTTTGTCCACATTTCTATTGCTTTTACAATAAAAATACTCAAAATCCAATGATGTTTTATTACTTGTATATGTACACCTTCCACATTGGTAATTGTAAACTTGGGCCTTGCTCAGTGATTTTAAACAGCTCTCTGAACAGGCCAACACATAATTAAGATTGTTATGAGGACTGTCTTATCTGTGGTGGTGAATACCATGAAAATTATACAGGGCTTATTTTCCCTTTCTTTTTTCTTTTTTTGCTCATCAGCTTTCATTAGTGTCTGTGTATTGAATACGTGGCCCAAGACAACTCTTTTACTTCCATTGCGGCATAGAGAAGCCACTAGTTTGGGCACTTCTGCGTTAGAGTTTATTAAGTGTATTCTCACAATGCAGTCGTCTTTTCTAATAAAGTCTCTACTGATCTAGCTTCATATTTGTGTGTGAGAGCGTGTGTGCATATGTGTGTGTGTTGAATTTTTATCAGCCACCATGGGCCACTATTACTTGCCCATGGCAGGGAGTTGACACTGTGCCACTAATATGCCACAGACTTCTGTTCTAGTCCCAGTGTTGGACATCTCTGTTTGAGTTATGAAATAATTTTCCAGAGTTATGGTAGAATGGTATCATCTTCTCTTCCATCATCCCCACTCTCATCCCAAACCAGGAGGACATATTTAAGTACCAAATGCATGCTGAAAATAGCACAAAACTTCTTCACTAGTGGGAAAACTGTAGACATCCACATTCTTAACAGAAAGTATAAAATAAGTTGAAATACTTAAGCTAATATTTATCGTTAGAAATTATTGATTCTGTAATCCTACAAGTGAATGTTTATTCAAAGGGGGAAAAAAAGTCATTTGTTACACAGATAACTGCACTTGAATGTTTATTGCAATTCACAGTTGCAAAGCTGTGAATCAACCCATGTGCCCATCAATTCATGAGCGAGTTAACAAAATGAGGTGTGTCTATACCATAAAGTACTACTCAGCCAAGAGGAAGGATGAATTTATGCTTTGCAACAATTTGGATGGTATAAGAGACCGTTATCCTAAGTGAAGTATGTAAAGGCTGGAAAAACAAACAACACATGTACTCCTGTTAAACACACGTGCATAGAGGGGAGAAAATTCAAAGGAAATCAAACGCCAGGGAGGAAGATAAGCAAAACCCTACCTGATGGGTACAATGAGCACTATCTGGGTGACAGGCACACTTACAATCATGACTGAAGCATTTAGAAGTGATTCATGCAACCAAAAATATTTGTACCCCTGTAATCCCACAAAATGAAAATAAAAAAGAAATTATAAATCTCTTTAAAAGTGATGCTGTAATTTTTTTTTTATTATTAGATCCATCTTTAAATAGCTTAATGTTCAAAGGACAAAATTACATGATAACTGCAAAAAAGGGACGTTGAAAGTACCATGAAAGTGGATTACTATTATCTGGAAAAACAGAGACTTGGCATTGTGATGAAGTGAAAAGCCATCAAATTTCGTAATTGGAAAATTTAAGGTTTAATCCTGAGTTTGTGAATTATGACCTTTATGATCTTGGGAAAGTCACTTTACTTCTTTGGGTCCCTGTCGCTTTGACTAATACAATATGTCACAATAATGATGTTGGTTAAAAATGCCAGGGAGAGTTTCAGGTGCAAAGGCATGAGTTAACAATTCAGTTTTCATCCTTCTTTCTTTTAACATTCTTTTATGATTTGATGTTTCCTGAGAAAGAAAAGAGCTGTTGCATCTCCTTTTGCTGCCAATTGTTTGTAAACACCCTGAAGAATGAAGTGATATTTTGATGATCTTTGTGCTTCTAATAACAGAGTAACTGGCCCAGAGTAAGGTCTTATTATAAATCTATTCATTCCATGACTGATCAGAGATGATTAACTGAAAATGAGCAATAAAAGTTAAATCTTATCATTCGGGGTGTTTTTTCCCCAAAGTTAGAGACTGCCTTGGGCTGCTTAATAATCTCATTAAGTGTATTACAGAGGATTCAGCTATTTAAGTATCCCCAGGGCAACCAAAGACACATACACCAGCTTCTTCCTAAATGCATTTCTCCTTGAATTTAAGAGATCCATGTGGGATAGATTGGTGATTGTGAACTAGAAGGAATTAACATCCATTTCTGTCCTCAGAAGTTGCCAAAATGGAGAAAATAACAATTATGACAACTAACATTTACTCCTAGGTATTTTACTTTTTTTTTTTTTTTTTTTACTATTGCTAAATGGGATTGATTTCTTTTCCAGGATAGTTGGCTATTGATGCACAGAAACAATACTGATATTTTTTCTTTGTTATTGTTGCCTTTTTTTTTTTTTTTAAGACAGAACTTCAAGCTGTCCCCTTCAGTAGACTGCTGTGGCATGACAGCTCACAGCAACCTCCAACTCCTAGGCTTAAGCAATTCTCTTGCCTCAGTCTCCCAAGTAACTGGGACTACAGGCACCCACCACAACACCCGGCTATTTTTTGGTTATATTTGTCATTGTTGTTTAGCAGGCTCGAACTGGATTCAAGCCCCCAGCTCTGGTGTATGTTGTTGGTGCCTTAGCCGCTTGAGCTACAGGAGCTGAGCCTGTTGCTTTTCTTAAATGAGAAAAATTGCCAGACTAATATAATCTCAGTTTGATTTGAATGACTGATCAAAGTAAGTTTTTGTATTTTAATTTCAGAATATGGGGGGTTCATGTGTTTTGTTTTGTTTTCCTTTTTTTCTTTTTTTTTAATGAAATCATAACTATGTACAATGATGCATTTATGAGGTTCAGTGTACTGATTTGATATACATTGTGAAATGCTTACATTGAACTGATTAACACATCCCATCCATCACCTTGGTTACTTATTTGTTGTTGTAAGACAATTATACTCTTCTCTTAATAGTTTTGAAATGTACCATTGTGTCATGCTCATTAGGTGAGGTCCCCCCAAATACTCGCCCTCCCCTGTCTCCCCCCTGACCTCTCTCTCCTCTTCCCTTCTACTTTCTGGACTGCAGTTATGTTTTTAGTGTTTCTGAAAGAGTTTTGACTTAATCATTACTTTCAAAAGATATTTTAATTGTTTGTTTTCTTGTTTGAAGGGTTTCTGGTAAGAAGTCTGTGTTATTTTTATTTTTGACTCCCTGTTACATCTCTTTATTCTTTATTGCATTTCTTAGGATCTTTTCTCTCACTGATGCTTATCAATATCATTGTGACGACCTCGGATTGATTTTCTTTGGTTTTGTTCCTTGTAAATTTAATTGAGCAACTTATCTTGCTACGTATGTAGTTTTCCTCGGTGTGTTTGCCTGATTAATTCATTATTTTTGTTTGTTTCCAGATTTTCTTCTCTCTTCATGTGTCCCAGTGATATATATAATAAAACATTTGATATTTCCCACCGGTTGCTGAGTGTCTGATAAATTATTATTTATTTACTTATTCATTTATTTTTTGTCTTTCCATTGTCTGTTAATTTTCCATGGTCCAGTTTTTTTCTTATTTAAATGTTTTTTAATTTATTTAAGATAAAATTCACCAGTTAAAGGGTTTGATGAGTTTTGACACATACACACACTCAAAACCATCACCACAATTACGATAACGAACATTTTTATCATTCCCTAAAGTGTCATTATACATGTATTCCTTCACCGACCGGGCCTGCATAACAACTGATAGATTCCTTGTCACTACAGATTATCGTGAATTCTCTACTTTTATATAAGGAATCATGCAGCATCCTTTAAAAAATTTGCCCTAACATACAAATACTTTGGTTATTCTCTATTGCTGTCTTCAACTTCATTAATATTTTCTTTTGCAGTGTTTAGTCTGTTGTTAATCCATTCACTTATTTTTTTTGAAAGTTCAGGCATTTTTATTTCTTTAAAACAAGAGCCTTTACTTTGTGTTCTTTGTATATTTTGATTTTCCCTCTTTGCATCTTTGGTTTCTTTTATGTAATTGAATTTATTTATGATGTTATGAGATTATTCTGTATTAATTCCATTGTCTCCATCATCTATCAAATTGTTTCTATTTATTGACTTTTTACTCATTGTGGATCCCTTTTTTCTACTTCTTTACATGCCATATAATATATTTTTATAATAGGTATTTTGAATTTTACTTTTTTTGTGTTAGTTTTTTTTATTTTTTTTTATTTTTACTTTCCATTGTGTTGGGTTTATTCTGGTGAGCAGATAAGTTACTTGTGGAACAGCTCAATATTTTAGAGGTTGTTTAAAGATTTTCTAGAGTGAATTTAATGACATCATATAGTTTCCTTTATTCCTATTACTAAAGCATGATCTGCCAGAGATCTTTATTAAACATGCTGGTGTTTGACAAAGCCTTGATTTCTGGCTGATTGGAATGCATATGTCTCCCGGCCCTGCAATCTCCTGGAATTATTTGGTTTGTAGATCTTGACCCATGTGAAGCTTAATGCTCAGTAGCAGACTCGAGGAGATAACACCATGCTGTTATCACTGGTCCTTTTCCGACAGTGCAACCTGCTGATCCTCCCTGGGTCCTAAGAGCTGTCTTTTCCCCGTTCTTTTAGAGTTAATCTCTCCTCCCCCCTCCTCCTCCTTCCTTTATTCCCTTGTCAGTCTCTTTATCTTCTGTCCCCCCCTTCCCCTTCTTTTGCTTCTTTCTCCTTCTCTTCTTTTATTTTTCTCATTCTTATTTTCAACTCTTATTAATTAATTTATATTTATTCAAATCAAAATTTATTAATTTGCTTATGGTGGGTTCATGTATTTAAAACTTATTCTACTATTATTGTGTCTTAAGGTCATCTAACCAACCTTGTAAATTATGGACTGTTCCCTGAATTTATAGAAGATTTTGAAATGAAAATATTTCTGAGCTGGATTCGAAATGTTCTCCTCGCTAAATGTTTTCTCATTACACGTCTAGTATTTTCCCGCTATACCAACTCTCCTTTAATTATCTGTTAAGTTGTAAAAGATAAAAATTGCATGGCCAAGGGCTCCTGTTTCAAACCTTCTCACACTGTTGAGAGTCCTTGACAGTTTGGGGAGAGCAATTTGGTTCTTCTCAGAGTCTCCACTTAACACCACCTCAAACTCCACTTGGACCAGTGAGTTCATTAACTCTTTCTTCAAAGCGCTGGCGTGGTGCATACTGACTGGCTTTGCACATCTCTCCTGCAGCTTTTCTGTAAATGTCAAGGGCCACTCCACAGATGCTTGAGGAGGCCGCCTGCAGAGACATCAGCAGAAATGGATAGAAAATGTAAATTGAACCAAGTCTTCTGCAAAAATTCTGTCTGAGAGGAAAATAAACTTATGCCAAATCTCTGATCATTGGAGTGTAGAGATTTGTGCCTACTTTTTTAGGTCTTCTTTTTAAATTTTATTTTTTATAATGCCTACACTTCTAAATGGGACCAAACCCATAAGACAAAATAGCTGAAAAGTAATTATTAAACTAAAAATTAAACTAATTATTAACTAAAAATATTTTAAGCATAACCAAAGTTTTACCCTGTTGTCTTTCCTAAAAGGACTCTCTCTCCTGCATCAGGTCTATAACATTTTCCTTCCTGCTTTTGTATTTTAATTGTATTATGTATTAATATCAATAAGTATCGATAACAGCATGTATTTTATTTTGAATATAAAGATTTATATAAATGGCATCACACTGTAAGTACACTTTTCCAAATCTAATACCTTTGTCCATCTAATATCAGTTTTAAATTTTTAGTCATGTATGTATTTTCCTGATCCCACTTAATTGCTGTAATATCACTATAGAATATAACTGAACAAATCAATTTATTTATATCATTACTAAACAAAGTAAAAGCTAAGTCCATTTTACTACATATATATATATATATATACACATTTATTTTTTGGCTATAACAATTCTACTATGACTGTCTTTATACATATTCTTTTCCTCTGGAGAAGAATTATTAAACCATTGAGGACATCAACACATTTTGCAGAATTATACTTCCAAGTCATTATAGCAAACAAAATACTAATTGGCACTATAACTTCTTACTTCTTCATATTCTTATTAATGCTTGGGAATTCAAATGACTTCAGCAAACACTTATTGATCATGTACTATGAGCCAAAAAGTCTTCAACGTTTTTCAGAAACAATAGCAAGCAAAAGAGATAAGAAATCAGTGTCCTTGTAAACTGTGCGCTTTGCCATAGAAACACATACAATGCACAATATAAACTAATAAATGTTCTGTGCTTTAGAAATTGATAAGTGTTAGAAGGAGAAAATTAAACCAAGAGAAATCAGAAAGAAGGGGTGCTGAGATTGTATTTTTAAATTAAGTGCTAAGGCAGGAATAGGGGAGCATACCATATATTTATCTGGGAGAAAGCATGTTCGATATAAGAAGTATAAATAAACGGAAGTGAGAATTTTCTTGGGTCAGTGTTTGTTTTTGAGGCAGTGGCTACAAGCGACTCAGGGAATAGTTGGAAAGGAGGGAGAGAAAAACAGGGAGAAAGGACTTGGGTCTTGCCCATCCTCTTAGGGATTTTAGTTTTAACTAGAAGGGGATGAAAATCCCTTCAGGATGCTAAACACAGTGGTGATATGATCTCATATGAGATTTAAAGGACTGGACTTCCACTTGTGGTGCATATGTGAAGGGTCAGGAGAAATCTTCTAAATACGGATCAAAATTGTTTTCACATAGTAAATGAGAAAATAGCATGAATGTTACATTAATCAGGTTGATAAAAATATTTCTGATTGTATGGGAAGCCCGCACACTATACTCCAAGCCTGAA
>CAUYRH010143263.1:0-18117 GCA_963574655.1 Perodicticus potto | reverse complement strand
TCTATATGTTGTATTATTTTTTTTTATTTTTTTTGAGACAGAGCCTCAAGCTGTTACCCTGGATAGAGTGCTGTGGCATCACAGCTCACAGCAACCTCCAATTCCTGGGCTCAAGCGAGTCTCCTGCCTCCGCCTCCCAAGAGCTGGGACTACAGGCGTCTGCCACAACGCCTGGCCATTTTTTGTTTGCAGCCATCATTGTTGTTTGGCGGGCCCCAGATGGGTTCGAACCCGCCAGCTCAGGTGTACGTGGCTGGCGCCTTAGCCCGTTGAGCCACAGGTGCCGAGCCATGATGATGGTATTTTAATGGAGATTGCATTGAACCTATAGATTGCTTTGGGTCAGAGTCTATAGACATTTTCACAATGTTAATTCTTCCCAGCCCTGAGCATGGTATGGTCTTTCTTTCTTTCTTTTTTTTTTTTTTTTTTTCATTTTCATTAGATAAGATTTATTTAAATTATATAATTATAATAACAAGTACAGCTGTGACAAAATGATTTGAGATAAACATAACTGGTGAGTGTCCAACTTTACTAGTGGGAGAAGAATGTACACATGGTTAGGGTAGTTAGTAAGCTGTAAGCTTTTAGTGTATGGTGGAGTTTGGTTAGTATTCAGAGAGGAAACAAAAATTTTGGTACATAAAGGTTTGTTGAGAGAACTTTTGCTCTGTTGTTTAAGAAAATAGGGGAGACAGAGAACTAACTTATTTTTTTGTGAAGACAGGAGACTGACAGCTAAGTATACCCAGGACTTGAACCAAGAAGAACTCTGCAGATGGTTTTCCTTTACAAAGTTAGTTGGATTAAATGTTGTCCAGAGTTTCTACTTAACTCATCAAGTTTGGTTTTTACAAAAAATATCGATTTATGAAAAAGTATTCTTTTTTATTCTATCATTTTTTTCTTTAATTTGTTAATATTAGAGTTTCATAATTTTCTTTCTTTTTTTTTTTTTTTTTTGCTGTTTTTGGCCGGGGCTGGGTTTGAACCCGCCACCTCCGGCATATGGGGCTAGCACCCTATTCGTTTGAGCCACAGGCGCTGCCCTCATAATTTTCTTAATAGAGGTCCTTTACCTCTTTTGTTATGTATATTCCTAGGTATTTCATTTTGTTTTTGGAAGCTACTGTGAAGGGAATTATGTCCTTGATTAGCTTCTCATCTTGGCTGTTATTGGCATATACAAAGGCTGATGATTTGTGGACATTGATATTATATCCTGAGATATTGCTGTATTTTTTGATCACTTCCAGGAATCTTCTGGTTGAGTCTTTGGGGTTCTCTAAGTATAAGATCATATTGTCAGCAAGCCTCAAACTCTTAGGCTCAAATGATTCTCTTGCCTCATCTTCCCAAGTAGCTGAGACTACAGGTACCTGCTACAATGCCTGGCTATTTCTTTAGAGAGGGGGTCTTGCTCTTGCTCAAGGTGATCTTGAACTCCTGAGCTCAGGCAATTCACTCCTGGGCTCAAGCGAGTCTCCACCTTGGCCTCCCAGAGTGCTGGGATTACAGGTGTGAGCCACTGTGCCCAGCCCATTTCCTGAACTTTTTTATTTTCCCAAACCGAAGCTCTTTAGCCATTAAACAGTAACTATCCATTCCTCACTTCCACCAACCCCTGGCAATCACCATTCTATTTTTTGTCACCACAAATTTGACTATTCTAGATACTTGTCACATAAGTAGAATCATATATTTGTCCTTTTGTTCACATAGCATAATGTCTTTTTTTTTTTTTTTTTTTGAGACAGAGTCTAACTCAGTCTTCCTGGGTAGCATGCCATGGCGTCATAGCTCACAGCAACCTTAAACTCTCGGGCTCAAGCAATCCTTTTGCCTCAGCCTTCTGAGTAGCTCGGACTATAGGTGACTGCCACAACATTGGGCTAGGTTTTCTATTTTCAGTAGAGATGAGGTCTGGTGATCCACCTGCCTCAGCCTCCCAGAAGGCTAGAATTAAATGTGAGCCATCACCCCCAGCCCCATGACCATTTTAAAGGGAGTTATTTTTATTTTTATCCTGGAGTTAACAACAGGTGATCAGAAAACAGTAGAAACTATAGAGTGAGGTTCTAATGTAAACTTCCCATCCCTCTTCACCAGTTAGAGGTGGAAAGAGAGCCCTTTGCCTCTCAAAAATCAGTCTTCCTGCTTTCAGAACCCTTGTCTTTAGTGAATGTGTAAGGTCCCATCACACAATGTGCCAGAACTTATATAATACCTCTATTTGCAGAACATTTAGATTGTTCCTGAATTTTTTACTCTTATAAATACTATTGAATATATTTATGCAGAAAGGCTTTTCCAAATACAAGATTATTCCCTTAGAGTAAATTATCAGAACTGGGAACTGCTACTGTAAGTAATAGCTGACCCAAATAGTATTCTAACCATATGTTAACCATTGGTACCTACTAATATCTGTTTTTATTTTATTTTATTTATTTATTTATTTATTTAATTTTTTTTGAGACAGAGTTTCACTATGTCATCGTTGGTAGAGTGCCGTGGTGTCACAGCTCATAGCAACCTCAAACTCTTAGGCTCAAGCGATTCTCTTGCCTCAGCCTCCCAAATAGCTAGGACTATAGGCGCCTGCTGCCACGCCTGGCTATCTTTTGTTACAATTGTCATCCTTGTTTAGCTGGCCTGGCTGGATTCAAACCTGCCACCTTTGGTGTATGTGGCTGGCTCCCTAACCATTGTGCTATAGGTGCCGAGCCAATTTTTTTTTTTTGTTTTGAGACAGAGTCTCACTATGTTATCCTTGGTAGAGTGCTATGATGTCACAGCTCACAGCAACCTCAAACCCTTGGGCTTAAGTGATTCTCTTGCCTCAGCCTCCCAAGTAACGGGGACTACAGGTGCCCACCACAATGCCCGGCTACTTTTTTTTTTTTTTGAGACAGAGCTCCAAGCTGTCGCCCTGGGTAGAGTGCCGTGGCATTATAGCTCACAGCAACCTCCAATTCCTGGGCTCAAGCGAGTCTCCTGCCTCTGCCTCCCAAGTAGCTGGGACTACAGGCGCCCGCCACAACGCCTGGCCATTTTTTTTTTTTTTTTTGGTTGCAGCCGTTATTGTTGTTTGGCGGGCTCAGGCTGGATTCGAACCCGCCAGCTCAGGTGTACGTGGCTGGCGCCTTAGCCCGTTGAGCCACAGGCGCTGAGCCCCGGCTACTTTTTTTGTTGCAGTTGTCATTGTTTAGCTGGCCCAGGCCAGGTTCGAATCCACCATCTTGGGTGTATGTGGCCGGCACCATAACTACTGCGCTAGGGATCTCAGCCAATATCTCTATTTTTATTTATTTTTATTTTTTTTTGAGACAGAGCCTCAAGCTGTCACCCTGGATAGAGTGCTGTGGCATCACAGCTCACAGCAACCTCCAATTCCTGGGCTCAAGTGAGTCTCCTGCCTCTGCCAACCGAGTAGCTGGGACTATAAGCGCCTGCCACAGTGCCCAGCCATTTTTTTTTTTGTTTTTGGTTGCAGCCACCATTGTTGTTTGGTGGGCCCGGGCTGGATTCAAACCCGCCAGCTCAGGTGTACGTGGCTGGCGCCTTAGCCCATTGAGCCACAGGCGCTGAGCCAATATCTCTATTTTTAAAGTAGACTTTATTTTTTAGAGCAGTTTTATATTCTCAGCAAAACTGAGCAGAAGTTACACACTGCCTTCTACACACACACAGCCTCTTTTACTATCAGCATCCTGTACCAGAATGGTACATTTGTTACAGTCAGTGATTCTATAATTGATACATTGCTATCACCCAAAGTTTATTGTTTTCATTAGAATTCACTCATCATAGCTACTCAGGAGGCTGAGGCAAGAGAATCGCCTGAGTCCAGGAGTTGGAGGTTGCTGTGAGCTGTGTGATGCCACAGCACTCTACCAAGGGCGACAAAGTGAAACTCTGTCTCTACAAAAAAAAAAAAAAAAGGAATTCACTCATATTAACATTTTACACATGAAGAAACTGAGGCACAGAGACAATAAGTGATTTGCCTAGGGTCATACAGCCAGGAGGGGTGGCATAGCTAGGATTTGGGACTTGGATATAGGAAGCCTCGCTCCAAAGATGGTACTCCTGCACTACTGACATTTTGGTGGCTCTTGATGCATATTTGGGTCTTTTTTTTTCTTTTCCTAAGAAATGGAATCTTGTTAAATCACCCAGAGTGGCCTTGAACTCCTGTTTGTTTTCAAACAATCCTTCCACCTCAGCCTCCCACAGTATCTGTTTAAATGTGGCAACATTTTGCTTTGTGTAGGTCAGGTAGTGGCCCTTAAGAGTAGATTGACCAGCTTTCCCAATTTTTCTGGGGCTAACGGCTTTTCCTGGGATGTGGGGTTTTCAATTCTAAAGCCAGAAACGTTCTGACAGAGCAGGGGCAAGTTGGTTACCCTACTTCAGCAACTCTAGAGTCCTGGGGCTCAGAATTAAGTCTTCTTAAATAATTTAATTGTCATGTCTCTTAAATTCCTCCAAATGGTTCCTCAAGCTTTCTGTCTTTCATGACCTTTTGAAGAGTACAAGTCAGTTGTTTAATAGAATGTACTTCAATTTAGATTTGCCTGATGTTTCATCATGATTAGAATCAGGGTATGTATTTCTTGATAGGAATATCACAAGCATTGTACCCTTCACAGTGATCATATCAAGAGACACTTGATGTTGATTTGTGTAATTACTGTTGATGACATCTAATTACTTTGATCGCTTGGTTAAAGCAATGTATACCAGATTTCTCTTCTATAAAGTTACTGCTTTTCCATTAGTTAATTAATAAGTATTTTGTGGAAAGATATTTTGAGGCTTCATCAATCAATATCTTGTTTCTCATCAGATTTTTTGCCCACTAGTTTTTACATCTATTGATGATTCTTGCCTGAATCAGTTATTGTGATTTTAATGGTCATTTCTTCTTTTTTTTGAGACAGAGTCTCATTTTGTCACCCTTGATAGGGTGCCTTGGCATCATAGCTTGCAACAACCTCAAACTCTTGGGTTCAAGGAATCCTCTTGTCTCAGTTTTTCATGTTTAGTAGAGACAAGGTCTCAGTCTTGCTCAGGCTGGTCTTGAACTTGTGAGCTCAAGCAATCCATCTGCCTCAGCCTCCCAGAGTGCTAGAATTATAGGCATGAGCCACCACGCCCAGCCTCAATGGTGATTTCTAATTGCATGATTGCTTCTACATTTATTAATTTAGATTGAGATTTTGCTATAAGGAAGAGCCTTTTTTTCTCCATATTTACTAATTTGTTCTTTTATTTATATCAATGTATTAGGTCTGAGGTCCTCAAACCCCAGGCCATGGACCAGTACTGGTCTGTCTGGGCCACACAGCAAAACTGCCTAAGCTCCACCTCCTGTTCCATCTCTCCCCTTTGCTCCCCCCACCCCCATCCTCTGGTCTGTGGAAAAATTGTCTTCCATGAAATCAGTCCCTATTGCTGAAAAAGTTCAGGACCACTATATTAGGGTACTGCAGAGAAACAGAAACAATAGGTGATACATATCTATATACAAAATATAGATGTAGATATATAAAAATATTTATGATAAAGAATTAGTTCATACAGTTATGGAGAGTGTCAAGTCTAAAATCTATAGAGTCAATGTCTTTAGGTCCATTGCAATTAATGTGGACTCATAGATTATTACTTTATTTTATTTTCACAGATTCTTATTTTAATTAATAGATTATCATTTGTTAGTATCCTTTGATTTGATGTTCAGATTATCCTTTTTTTTTAGACATAGTCTCACTATGTGGCCCTCCGTAGAGAGCTGTGGCATCACAGCTCACAGCAACCTCTTAACTCTTGGGCTTAAGTGATTCTCTTGCCTCAGCCTCCCATGTAGTTGGGACTACAGACACCTGCCACAGCACCCGGCTGTTTTTTGTTGCAGTTGTCCTTGTTTAGCTGGCCCGGGCTGGGTTCGAACCTGCCAGCCTCAGTGTATGTGGTGTGTGCTGTAACCACTGTGCTACAGGCGCCAAACCAGATTATCCTATATTTAGCTAGTGAGAGCTCTTCAGTTTGGCTTCTCCCTACTTTTGGCATGTTCCTAGCATTCTTTGAGTACTTCCTTATTTTGTAGGACCATGAGAAGTTCCAGGATCAGATTGTACTTGTCTGGCCCTGGAATCAGCCATTTATCTATAATGCTCTCATTTCTTTTTTTTTTTTTTGTAGAGACGGAGTCTCACTTTATCACCCTTGGTAGATTGCCGTGGCGTCACACAGCTCACAGCAACCTCCAACTCCTGGGCCCAGGCGATTCTCTTGCCTCAGCTTCCCGAGTTAGCTGGGAACACAGGCGCCCGCCACGACGCCTGGCTATTTTTCTGTTGCAGTTCAGCAGGGCGGGTTTGAACCCGCCACCCTCGGTATAAGGGGCCAGCGCCTTACTGACTGAGCCACAGGTGCCGCCCCCTCATTTCTTTTAGTAGAGAATGGTTTTTAGAAACAAGATTTGGGTGTACTTAGGTATTAACATTGATATTGGGGTGTCACTACTTTCAGTGGCAAGAACTAGGAAATACACACACACTTCTCTATTTCTGTTTCTGTCTATTAAGTACCACAAGTTCATACTGATGCCTACAATTCTAAAACCATACCTATGGGGTTCAGCCTAGCCTGGCATTTTTATATATTTCTCATTCTGATATATATTTGCCTATTTTTAGCTTTCCTAACAATGAGAGAAACCTGGCTCCCATTATCCACAATACATTTATACCAAAGGTAGTTTCAGAATAACTAACCCATATGTACTATTGCAAAAAATAAACCTGTTAACCAGAGTTCAATGTCTATTTACTCCTATCTATCTTTAGCTGGAAGATACATGGTCAACATACTATGTGCAAAAGTTACTTGGGTTACTTTTTCCCCCCAACCTCAGGAACAGAAGGCAATATCATTACTTTTTAACTTTTGCTAATCTGATAAATGTGAATGGTATCTCATTGTTTTAATTTGCATTTAATTTGCATTGCTCTTATTATGAGTGAGGTTGAACATCTTGTCTTTTGCTTGAGAGATTTTACATATGTGTATATATATGTATATGTATGTGTGTATATATATATATATATATATATATATGTCTTTGTATCTAATTCTAGTTTGTGAATTTTTTTCTAATGGTTTTTTTTTTCAAATTAAAAAAATGAATAGGCTTGGCACCTGTGGCTCAAGCGGCTAAGGCGCTAGCCACATACACCTAAACTGGAGGGTTTGAATCCAGCCCGGGCCCGCCAAACAATAATGACGGCTGCAACCAAAAAATAGCTAGGCATTGTGGCGGGCGCCTGTAGTCCCAGCTACTTGGAAGGCGGAGGCAAGAGACTCGCTTGAGTCCAGGAGTTGGAGGTTGCTGTGAGTTGTGATGCTATGGCACTCTACCCAGGGCAACAGTTTGAGGCTCTGTTTCAAAAAAAAAACCAAAAATGAATAAAGCATTTATTGAGCTATAATCCACATACGACACAGTTCACCTATTTTAACTGGTTTAATGGTTTTTAGTATATCTATAATCATGTAACCGTCACCATAATCTACTTATAGAATTTTTTCATGACCTAAAAAGAAACTCCATACCCATTAGCAGTCACTCCCCATCTGCCCCCACACCTCCAGCACTAGTCATCCACTAATCTCCTGTCTCTATAGATTTATGTCCAGCCTATAAATATAATTTATATATTATAAATTGTACTATTTATCATATAATGTAGTGGAATCATATGATATATGGTCTTTTAAGACTGGCTTCCTTCACTTACTATAAGTAATATAATGCTCACAGTGTTCAAGGCATCATTTTTTTTTTTTATTTTATCTTTTTTTTTTTTTTTTTGAGACAGAGCCTCAAGCTGTCACCCTGGATAGAGTGCCATGGCATCAGAGCTCACAGCAACCTCCAATTCCTAGGCTTAAGCAAGTCTCTTGCCTCCGCCTCCCAAGTAGCTGGGATTACAGGCGCCCACCACAACTCCTGGCCATTATTTGGCTGCAGCCGTCATTGTTGTTTGGCAGGCCCGGGCTGGATTCGAATCCCCCAGCTCAGGTGTACGTGGCTGGGACCTTAGCCGTTGAGCCACAGGCACCAAGCCCAGGCATCATTTTTAAACACTGAATCCTCATAACAACTCTTAAGAAATAGTTACTGGGGCGGCGCCTGTGGCTCATCGAGTAGGGCACCGGCCCCATATACCGAAGCTGGCGGGTTCAAATCTGGCCTTGGCCAAACTGCAAAACAGAAAAATAGCCAGGCGTT
The DNA here is from genome assembly GCA_963574655.1 of Perodicticus potto. Classification (NCBI taxonomy): domain Eukaryota; kingdom Metazoa; phylum Chordata; class Mammalia; order Primates; family Lorisidae; genus Perodicticus; species Perodicticus potto. The sequence goes on along the minus strand of CAUYRH010143263.1, from coordinate 9,815 downwards.
GTGTTGGGCGCCTGTAGTCCCAGCTACTCGGGAGGCTGAGGCAAGAGAATTGCCTAAGCCCAGGAGTTGAAGGTTGCTGTGAGCTGTGTGACGCCATGGCACTCTACTGAGGGCGATAAAGTGAGACTCTGTCTCTACAAAAAAAAAAAGAAATAGTACTGTTGTTATTCGCATTTTATAGATGAGGAAACCAAGTCACAAGGAAGCTAAATTTCTTGTCTGTGGTCACACAGCAGAAGAAGATGGGCTTTGGAGTTAGACCTTAAGCCTGAGCTCCATCACTTGCTTGCTTTGTACCGTATGGAATGTTATTTAATGTCCTTCAATATTTCTCTTATATTGGTTAAATGAGGATAACAGTGGCAGAGTTACAGAGTTGTTAGAGAGTTAAGTGATGATGACCTGGGAAAAGTGCTTGGTCCAAGGCCTCAAACTTAATGCTCAGTGAATTTTAATAGTTATTAAAAGAGCTAGGTGCGGTGGCTCACGCCTATAATCGTACCACTCTGGGAGGCCTAGGCGGGTAGATTGTCTGAGCTCACAGGTTTGAGACCTGTGAAACCCTGTCTAAAAATAGCGGGCATTGTGGTTGGCTCCTGTAGTCCCAGCTACTCAGGAGGCTAAAGCAAGAGAATCACTTGAGCCCAGGAGTTTGAGGTTGCTGTGAGCTATGGTGCCACAGCAAAGTGAGACTCTGTCTCAAAAAAAAAAAAAAAAAAGAAAATTTTTTTTTTGTAGTAGAGACAAGGTATCACTATGTTGTTCAGGCTGTCCTCAAACTCCTGGCTTCAAAGCAATCTTCCTATTTAAGTCTCCCAACATGCTGGGATTATGGGAATGAGCCACTGTGTCTGGCTGAAATTCACCCTTTCTTCACAAGGTTGTACAACTATCATCACTATCTAGTTCAAGAACATTTTCATCATCCCAAAAAGATATTCCATACCCATTAGCAGTCATTCCAATTCCCTCCTCACCCCAGTTCCTAGCAATCACTCATCTACCTCTGTACTATAGATTTATCTATTTTGGACATTTCATATAATTTGAATCATATAAGATATAATATTTTGTATCTGGCTTCTTTCACTTAGCATGTTTTCAAGGTTCATCTGCGTTGTGGCATGTATCAGTACTTTATTCCTTTTTGTTACCATGTAAGATTTCATTATTTGGGTATAGCATATTTTGTTTACCCATTCCTCAATTGATGGACATTTGGGTTATTTCTACTTTTTAGCTATTATGAACAATGCTGCTACAAACATTGGTATACAAGTTTTTTTTTTTTTTTTTTTTTTTTTGAGACAGAGCCTCAATCCGTCACCCTGGGTAGAGTGCCGTGGCATCACAGCTCACAGCAACCTCCAATTCCTGGGCTCAAGCGAGTCTCCTGCCTCTGCCTCCCAAGTAGCTGGGACCACAGGCTCCCGCCACAACGCCCGGCCATTTTTTTTTGTTTGCAGCCGTCATTGTTGTTTGGCGGGCCCAGGCTGGATTCGAACCCGCCAGCTCCGGTGTACGTGGCTGGCGCCTTAGCCCGTTGAGCCACAGGCGCCGAGCCGGTATACAAGTTTTTGTGTGAACATGTTTTCAGTTCTTTTAGGTATATACCTAGGAGTAGAACTACTGGGTCATATGGCTACTCTGTTTAATTTTTTTTTTCTCGCTCTCTTTTTGAGACAGATTCTCACTCTTTTATCCCAGGCTAGAGTGCCATGGTCTCAGCCTAGCTCACAGCAACCTCACACTCCTGGGTTCAAGAGATCCTCTTGTCTCAGGCTCCCAATTAGCTGGGATTACAGGTGTCCACCACAATCCCCTGCTAGTTTTTCTATTTTTAGTAGAGACGGGATCTCACTGTTGCTCAGGCTGGTCTGGAACTCCTGAGCTCAAGTGGTCTTCCCACCTTCTTTCCCAATGCTGGGATTATAGGCATGAGACACTGTACATGGCCTCTGTTTTAACTTTTTGAGAAATTGCCAAACTGTTTTCCAAAACATCAACGGTATGCAAGTATTTCCATCTCTTTACATCCTCTCCAACACTTGTTATCAGTCTTTTTTTTTTTCTTTGTAGCCATAATAGAGATGTAGAGTAGTATCTCTCTGTGGCTTTGATCTGTATTTCCTTAATAATGATAAATAGTGGTGTTGAGCATGAGATGCCAACGTTTAGGTTATTTCTTTTGACATTCCCAGCTGTAACTTTCCTCCAGAAAGTCTCTCTTGGGTTTCTGTTCATCTCCTACCTAGAGTTAGCAGTCATTTTGGTCTCTTTCATGCTGATGAATACCTTCTTAGGAAGTTTTTTTCGGGAGACCTTTGGGCAGCTTCCAATGGTGGGGCAGCTGTGTATCTAGGATTCAAAGCACATGTTCTTGTCAGCAGGTTCAATGTTATTCTTGAGGCTGGCACAGCCATTGGCTAAGCTCGCCAAACTCCTAGGACAAAGCCAGCCTCTCTCCTGGACAACCTAGTAATCAGGATCCAGGGGTTCTTGACTTGGAAACAATCTTGAGAAGCCACCTCATCCATCTTTCTTCAATAAGACAGTTAGGACCCTTCACCCCCAGTCTGTCAGACTGAGGAAAATATATTTTTTAATCTCTCTAGAAAGAAATTCTATTCTATTGGCCACACTTGTGCTACCAGCCAGTATTTTAGCAGACTTCTGTGTTAGACAAATTCTTTGCTTTGACCCAGATCCCACCTTCTGCAACACATGCCGGTTTTCCCTCATGCTTTTTTTCTTGGAAGATGTGAACGACAGCTGCTCCCTAAGAGGGGCTTCATTTCCTAGTTAGACAAAACCACTTTGTCTGGAGAAGCCCTCTCATGAGGAAGTCCAGACCAAGCCAGCCCCCTCCAGGAGACTAAAGACTGTTTGACCTTGTCACTTGGCTATCGCCTGGGCAGCCTGCTTTGAAAAAGAGACTTTCTGACAGGCTTCAGGTTGTGTGTTTACCCTGAGGCTGGGCCATTCCAAATTCATGTTTCAGAGTTTAGAGGTTGAGTCCAGCTAGCCTGTGGGTGGTAATCAAATACAGGTGGAGACCATCTGGCCGGGCCTGTCCCTCCCACCCAGCCAAGTGAGGGCTGGCTTGCCCACCCCAGATCTGTCCCAGAAAGCACCCTGTGCACAGGCAGATGGAATATGTGTGTGTGCGCACATGCACACCGATACGTATGTGCCCACAGCCCTCAGTGAGACGGAGCGTGTGGAAGCGTAGGATCCAGAGAGTTCTCTCTGTATTTGAGCTTTCTCCCCACTGTGCATACCAAGAGAAACATGTTTCTTTTAGTCTGTTTCTCAAGTTTTTGTGGTTAGAAATCATGTATTTTTCTTGGCCCAAGATGAAAGCCCTGGAGTAATGGTCTAATACATTTTACAAAGCTGCTTCTAATTGGTGGCTGCTTGAAATCTTCCCTTTGCCCTCGTGACCCATCTCTTTTTACAGAGTTTTAACTCATATTAATCTTGCATTTCTCTAGGTTTTCACACCTCTCCCAAACCTGCAGCCTCAGGGAGGCAACTCTTCAACCTCAGTTTGCATAACTTCTCTCAGCCTCCCTACACTGAGTTGACCCCATACAGGGCAATTCAGCAAGGAAATAAAATAGCTTATGTGTATCTGTCCTACCATCTTCTAGCCTGGCCTCCAGGATTCCACGTATGTACTCTGAAAATAGATTTTGCTTTCCCACACTGCTAGATACCCAGGGAAAATGCAAACCATAGATACTTCCTTTAAATATAACTGGGTTTGATCATGGTAATTTCTTTTCTTTTCTTTTTGTTTTGAGACAGAATCTCACTATGTCGCCCTCAGTGGAGTGCAGTGGCATCACAGCTCACAGCAACCTCAAACTCTTGGGCTTAAGCAATTCTCTTGCCTCAGCTTCCCAAGTAGCTGGGACTACAGGCACCCGCCACAACGCCTGGCTATTTTTTTGTAGTAGTTGTCATTGTTGTTTAGCTTGCTTGGGTTGGGTTCAAACTTGCCAGCCTCCGTGTATGTGGCCAGCGCCCTAATCACCGAGCACAAGCGCCGAGCCGATCAAAGTAATTTCTTTTTTTTGAGACAGAGCCTCAACCTGTCGCCCTGGGTAGAGTACTGTGACATCACAGCTCACAGCAACCTCCGACTCCTGGACTTAAGTGATTCCCTTGTCTCAGCCTCCTAAGTAGCTGGGACTATAGGCGCCCGCCACAACGCCTGTCTATTTTTTGGTTGTAGTTGTCATTGTTGTTTGGCAGGCCCGGGCTGGATTCGAACCCACCAGCTCTGGGGTATGTGGCTGGTACCTTAGCCGCTTGAGCTACAGGCTCCAAGCCAATCAATCATGGTAATTTCTTTCTTTCTTTTTTTTTTTTGTAGAGACAGTCTCACTTTATCATCCTTGGTAGAGTGTCGTGGCGTCACACAGCTCACAACAACCTTCAACTCCTGGGCTTAGGTGATTCTCTTGCCTCAGCCTCCAGAGTAACTGGGACTACAGGCACCCACCACAATACCTGGCTATTTTTTTGTTGCAGTTTGGCTTGGGCTGGGTTTGAACTCAGCACCCTCCGTATATGGGGCCAGCGCCCTACCCCACTGAGCCACAGACACTGCCCCAACATGGTAATTCCTAAAGATTCCTTTTCAATCCACAGGAGAACTTAGTTTCTCAGAGGTAATTTCCCTTGCCAAGTGCAGAAGAATTGGGTTCACCCAGATGCACTGATATGAGCTTCTGAGACTTTGGAATCTCTTTGTTGCAGTCTCATGGCCTGGTCTCTTGGGGCTGATAATGATGAAGGAAAGATGCTTCATGAAATGCCAGGGCTGGTCATTAACTGCATCAGCCCTTTTCAGCCCTGACCTCCTGTTCCACTTGTCTAGCGAAGCTGGTGTCAACTATCATCCTAGTTTATGGTTTGTGTTTGTATGCTGAGGAATTTACATATCAATAATCATTGTGGTTCATGTTTGTACAAGATATAATAACCAGAAAATAATTATATCATAAGTATATTTTAATTTTTAACCCTTCCCCTGCTGGCAAGCCTTGTGTAGCTCTTAGGAACCCCTTCCCTAGATTCTTCCCTACCCTGAGGAGATGTGGCATCTGCCAGTCAGGTCCTACTCTCTGGTCCACATCATTGTCTTCTCTGGCAGAAGTCCATTTCAGGGACTTCCTTGCAACTTGGGGCTCCTGAGTTGTTTCCTACAGACAAGGAGGCAGAGATTCCTGCCTGGTCTCATTGTCATTTTAATGAGTTGTGGCCACAGCGGCATAATCCTCATCATTCTGGGTCACTGAGAGCTGGGAAGGGAGGGCAAACTGTGCTTCTCTAGGGTTCCAATGAGTAAAGAGTAAATAGTGGGTGCCAGGTTTCAGGAAGAGCATGTGCTGATTGAGGAGTGTGTATAGGGTGCTGGGTTTTAGGAAGGTTGTACCTTGTAGGGCAGAGTGGAGGTATTGGTAGACAAAGGGTTTTATCCTCCCAGACCACATAGTCTTGTTGGTAGCTCACAGGGTATGTATCCTTAGCAAACAAAGTCGATGCTTACTAACAATTGTGGGAACAAGAAGCCTAAACATGGGCTAAGCATGTTAGCTCTCACTTGTAATCTTAGCACTTTGGGAGGCTGAGGCGGGTGGATTGCTTGAGCTCATGAGTTTGAGACCATCCTGAGCAAGAGCGAGACCCCATCTCTAAAAATACCAGGGTGTTGTGGCAGGTGCCTGTAGTCCTAGCTACTTGGGAGGCTGAGGCAAGAGGATTGCTTGAGCCCAGGAGTTTGAGGTTGCTATGAGCTATGATACCAGGGTACTCACTCTACCTAGGGCAACAAAGTGAGACTCTGTCTCAAAAACAAAAAAGCATAAATGTGGAAGATTTTCAGCAATGTTGCCTCAGTCATACTGGGAGGAATATTCTGGAGCCACAAAATTTTGAACTCATAATTCAGAGTGCCAGCAGGGTGATTTGGCCGGGCCAGGGTCATATAAAAATATACCTCTAGGTGGCAGGAGGGCCAGGCAGGAATTCTGGATCCTTATAAGCTTTTGAGGTTCTTTCTCCTCCTAGGACTTACATGCCGAGGCCACAAAAAAGTAGTGGTGGTGGGGGGGCTTTAGACTTCAGGGTGGTAATTAAACCTAAAACATTTGCTTTTTATTTCTTTCAGGTTTACAGGAACAGATGGACCTAGTGGTTTTGGCTTTGAGTTGACATTTCGTCTGAAGAGAGAAACAGGGGAGTCTGCCCCACCAACATGGCCAGCAGAGCTAATGCAGGGCTTGGCCAGATATGTGTTTCAGTCAGGTAGGAGCTGACTGGTATGCTTGGTCCCTTTGCCATAAGTGTGGTTGGCTTTAAGAACTCTCAAGTATATTTTGATGTCTATGGACTGATCTTTTCTTGGAGCCCTATACCCCAGTTGTACCATGAGGGTGTCTTATTTTACCTGGTGTTTCCTGGGTAGAAAGCTATCTTGGATGAGCAGAGAGAGACAGAGGCTCCTGGTACAAAGTTCCCACTTCAAGTTCTATATTAGAAGTCAGGAAGATCACTTGAGCCCAGGAATTCAAGGTTACCATGAGCTATGATCATGCCACTGAACTCCAGCCTGGGTGACAGAACACGACCCTGTCTCGCTCCTTTCACCCTACAAGAAAAGAAAGAAAAGAAATACTGTGTTTGATTCAGAGGATTCACATGTTCTCCAGGGGATTGTCCTTTACGCCTGGTGCCCCCTCTGGAGACTTCTAATATGGAACCTGAAGTGGGATCATTGTACCAGGAGCCTTTGTCTCTTTCTGCTCATCTTGCCTGTGGACCTCCAAGTGAGTGAAATTTAGTGTATGTCATGGAGGGTTTCTTTTGTATCATCTGAATGTTTCTGTTTGGCTACTTGCTCAGAAACATTCCCCACATGATCTCAGATTTTGTTTCTTTTGTTCTATAAATAGCCTTCAAATAAAGTCTGAGACACCTTTTCACACCTACTTTTGTTTGTTTGTTTGTTTTGTTTTGTTTTTTGGAGACAGAGTCTCAAGCTCTTACCCTGGGTAGAGTGCCACAGTGTCATCATAGCTCACAGCAACCTCAAACTCTTGGGCTGAAGCAATCTTCTTGCTTCAGTGTTTCTATTTTAATAGAGACAGGGTCTCACTCTTGCTTAGGCTGGTCTCAAACCTGTGAGCTCAAGCAATCCACCCACTTCGGCCTCCCAGAGTGCTGGCATTACAGGCATGAGCCACCATGCTTGGCCATACATACCTCTTTTGCTCTTTGACCATCATAACTAAGTCCAGAGCAGCCTCTAGGCCAAAGTTTTTCAAAGTCTGATCCTTAGACCACCCACATCTAAAGCACATAGAAAGCTTGTTGTAAACATATATTCCTGGGCCCCATTGGGGACTCTACTTAGAATCTTGGGGTCAGTGTTGTGTTTCTGATAGAGACTAGATTTGGAGACTAAATAGAGACTAAATTTGGAGAACCATAGATCTGGTAGCTTCTCTAGGTGCAATTATTTTTTAAAAAAGCTTTGAGTAGGGGCTGGGTACCGTGGCTCTCACCTGTAATCCTAGCACTCTGGGAGGCCAATATGGGTGGATCACCTGAGCTCACGGGTTCGAGACCACCCTGACACAGAGCAAGACCCTACCTTTAAAAATATGCAGGTGTTGTTGTGGGCACCTATAGTCCCAACTACTTGGGAGGCTGAGGCAAGAGAATTGCTTAAGCCCAAGAGCTTGAGGTTGCTGTGAGATGTGATGTCATGGCACTCTACCAAGGAGGATAAAGTAAAATTCTGTCTCAAAAAAATTAAATAAACTTTGTTTCATGCTTGCTTTACTTTGGGATGTCTGGTCAGTTTTTGACCAAGAGTACTGTAAGAACTGAGGACCCAGGCAGCTGCCTGAAACCCTGACATTTTAGGAGACAGGCAGCTCCCTTGAAACCCAACATTTTAGATTTCCAAGAAGCAGCTTGTACCCCTCAACATAGTTAATAAACCTTCCTTTTCTTGCTTAAAAAAAAAAGGAGACCATGGCTATGGGCCTACATTTTGATGATGATAAGAACTAACATTTCGTAGGGTGTTCTATGTGCCTTGCATGATTATAACTGCTCATTTAACATGCAAACAAGCTCTGTGAGTTAGGCATTGCTATACCAGCTTTACAGTTGTTGAAAGCAAGACAGTAAGAGAGGGTAAGCAGCATATTCAAGATCACACATCTAGGTACAAAGATAGGATTTGAACCCAGGTAGTGTAGCTCTTTCTTTTCCATGATGCTGTGACTCAGCTGACTTTTGGTCTGCTGGATTTCTCAGGTTGGACAAGGAGACATATGAGAATCATCCACACAGATGATTGCTGCTGGCTTACATGGTACTCCGTGGTGCCTCCCTCGGTATTAGACATACTGCTCATGCTTAAAGTAACGACGTCCTGGAAAATTTGCAAAATAGAGGAGGGAGAATGCCATTTATAATATTACTAAAACCTCTTAAGTTCATTCTTTCATCTTTTAACATTTAGTCACAAAAATACATATATGAAAAGTACACATATAGGGCAGTGCCTGTGGCTCAGCGAGTAGAGCACTGGCCCCATATACCGAGGGTGGCAGGTTCAAACCCGGCCCCGGCCAAACTGTAACTAAAAAAAAAATACCCGGGCATTGTGGCGGGCGCCTGTAGTCCCAGCCACTCGGGAGGCTGAGGCAAGAGAATCACCTAAGCTCAGGAATTGGAGGTTGCTGTGAGCTGTGTGACGACCCGGCACTCTACCAAGGGCGACAAAGTGAGACTCTGTCGCTACCAAAAAAAAAAAAAAAAAAGTACACATATAACCTTGGCGCTCATAGCACAGTGGTTATCGCACCAGCCACATGCACCAAGGTTGGCGGGTTCGAACCAGGCTGGGCTAGCTAAACAACAATGACATCTGCAACAAAAAATAGCTGAGTGCACTGGCAGGTGCCTGTATTCCCAGCTACTTGGGAGGCTGAGGCAAGAGAATCACTTGAGCCCAAGAGTTTGAGGTTGCTGTGAGCTGTGATGCTACCGCACTGTACCAAGGGCAACATAGTGAGACTCTGTCTCAACAACAACAAAAAGAAAAGTACACATATAACGGTAGAGCTTGATGAGTTTGTACAAACCAAAAGCACTCATGTAACAAGCACCCAAATTGAGAAACAGACTACTTCCCCAGAAACCTCCCTTGTATCTCCTTTTAGTTAGTAATCCTGCACTATCCTGTCTTCCAGCAGTAATATCCATATATATATATTTTTCCTGTTTCACTGCATAGTCAGGTCCTCAGCACCGTGTGTCTGAACTTGTTGCTAATAATCTAAGTAGGCCCGTATCTCCACTTCTGTCCTCTGCACTGTCTCCATTCTGCATGTGACACATTGGCAGCATGGTCTGGTGGTTGAACAGTGTGACCTCTGGACCCAGACCACCTAGGTTCATAGCTCTGCCAGTTACTGCCTCCTTGGGCAGTATGTGTATCCATTTGCTCATCTATAAAGCAGGGATAATAGTAGCTGTACATAAAATTATTGAGAGGATGAAATGAGTTAATACCTGTAAAATACTTAGTTTTTACTTACTGGCACACACTAGGTACTATAATTTAGTCTTAAAAACTTTGTATGGGCTCGGCGCCTGTGGCTCAACAGGCTAAGGCGCCAGCCATGTACACCTGAGCTGGCGGGTTCGAATCCAGCCCGGGCCCGTCAAACACCAATGACGGCTACAACCAAAAAATGGCTGGGCGTTGTGGCGAGCGCCTGTAG
>CAUYRH010143262.1:0-22240 GCA_963574655.1 Perodicticus potto | reverse complement strand
GAACCTTGAAAGCATTATGCTGAGTAAAAAATGCCAAATACAAAATAGCAAATATTACTTATACAACTACAACTATATAAAATTCTGCAAAATGTAAACTAATCTACAGTGACAGAAGGCAGATCAGTGGATGTTTGGGATATAATAATAGCAAGGATGGACGGACGGAGGAATTATAAAGGGATATGAGGAAACTTCCACAGGTGGTGGATAGATTCACTATCTCAATTGTAGCCTTAGTTTCATGAGTGTCTGCATATGCTAAAACTTAGTAAATTGTGCACTTAAAATTTGATAGTTTATTGTTTGTTTATGTCTCAAAAAATCTACTTTTAACAATTTGGGTAACATCACCTGCATCCCAAGGTTGTTCTAAGGCTGAAAGAAATAACAGTGCCTCACACAATCATTGCTCTAAAAATAACTGAAATGACACGATTGTAAGAGGGACTTTACCTAACAAATGCAATCAGAGTAACCTGGTTTCTTGTACCCTCAATGAATCCCCAACAATAAAAAAAAATAATAACTGAAATGAACTAACACAAAAATTTTAATACATAGACAACAATCAAGTAAATAGAAATTCTAACTTAATGATAAAGAATTGAGTCATTGTTTGTTCTTGAGCAAAGGCATGACAAGGCGCAAATCTTATTTAAGCCATTACAGAAGACCAATTTTAGTTACTCTTCCTTTGTATGTACTTAACAATGAATTAATGATTAAGTGTTCCAGCATGCAAATACAAATACATATGTGTGTGAGTGTGTGTGTGTGTGTGTGTGTATCTACACTTAAAGCCTCAATATCTTTGATAGGTCCTTAGAAACTGTGATTTTATTAAGCAAAATGATATAAAGTACTATGCCATAGTAACTTAACTCATGCTTACATCAATTAGACTATGGTAAAATTAGTTTCATTATATAGAGCATTATTTCACTTAAAGTCACAGTTTACAAGAACTATGGACAATGTTAAGTGAGGGCTTACTGTATGTGTATGTGCGTGTATATATATGTGTGTGTGTGTGTACATATGTATACACACACAAAATACGTGCACTGTTGATAAGTTCTTTCTAAATTATTCCTTTGAGGTGGTCTACTTTTTCTCATTGATTTGACAGATGGCAGGGTGGTTCGGAATTACTGGGATCAATAACTTTCACTGTTTTCAATCAAAGTGGAAGTTTATTTCATTCCAAGCATTGAACTATGCCCTAATGTAAGTCATAACATTTTTCCTGGAAAGAAGGTATGATCAGCCCCATTTTACAGATGAGGAAATGAAGGATCACTAAGATTAAGTTATATGTTTAGAATCACACAACTAGTATATAGCAAGGCCAGGTATCATAGGCAGAAATTCTAACCTAAAATCTCATGCTATTTGATCTCTCCCAGACTTTCTTCCAAAATTGCTAAATCCAGTATGTGGGTACATTACTAAGCTCCTCAGCATTCACATGTACACATGAATTACTAAGATGAATTCAAGCCTACTCTCATGATTAGCCTCACTTCAGCATCAGTGAAACCACCGCTATAGTGAAAAGAGTAGAATCAAATTCAACAAAGCATAAAAAATAATCATTAAACATATGATTCAAAGTGAAATTATAGAAACTTTAAGTCCAAGCTTATTTCCATGTGATGGCAATTAAAATGTTGAGACATTCAGAAATATGAGAGCTATATACAGATTTCTGGATGCAGCTATTTTATTTTGAAGTCTCATTTTTGTCAAAGTTACTTGCTCTTAAAGTATAAATTTAATTTTAGGATATGATAAGGAAGTAATTTATCAAGCACTGTAAATTGAACAGTTTAATCCTGAACACAGCATTTTAATAGTAGTGTCTTAATAAATCTTTAAGTATATGAAGAAAAGTTACTTATAATCATTTTAGCTTTGTTTACATGGATGGAGCTGGAACATATTCTTCTTAGCAAAGTATCTCAAGAAAGGAAGAAAAAGTATCCAATGTACTCAACCCTACTATGAAACTAATTGATAGCTTTCCTATGAAGGCTATAACCCAATTATAGCACAAGAATATGGGGAAAGGGGCAAGGGAGGGGAGAGAGGGGGGAGGATGGGTGGAGAGAGGGTAATTGGTGGGACCTCACCTATGGTGCATCTTGGAAGGGTACAGGTGAAACTTACTAAATGCAGAATATAAATGTCTGAACACAATAACTAAGAAAATGCCATGAAGGCTGTGTTAACCAGTTTGATGAAAATATTTCAGATTGTGTGTGAAACCAGCACATTGTACCCCATGATTGCATTAATGTACAAAGCTATTATTTTTTTTAAAGGGGCTTTTTGTATTCTTTTCTTTGAGGTCACAATAAATATAAGACACCCATGGAAACATAAAAAATGTGGAATACCCCGGTGGAAGGGACTGTGTTCATTTGTTTCCTGGCCAAGGAACCCATACACCTAAATATACCCTGAGGCTAGAGGCCTAAAGGAGGAGATGGGGAAAGACCGGGAGAGGAACGGAGAGAGCATCTCTCTCCCCACTTGAAATCTCTCCCTCTACCAGGAGCTTTGGTGTTTTCTGTATTCTTTTCTGTAAATCAGTTCTGTCTTACCACGGAGGGGTGGGGGGGAAATAATGTAATGAAGAACAATAAAATACATATATTTTTAAAAAATGTGGAATAGAAGGGTATTTTTTACAGTTATTGCTAACAGTACAATAGGCTCATGTCAAGCATGTTAGAGCTTGTGATTTGAGCTCAAAGTTCAGTTAGCTTGCCCGCCCTGCTACTTCCTAGATTATTGGGTAGCATTAGGTACATACTTAGCCTTGCTGGGCTTCATTTTCCTGCACTGTAAAATGGTTCTAATGGTAGTGTCAACCTTGAGAGTTGTTCTGTGAACCAAATGAGACCATGTGTATGAACAACCAGAAATGAATAGTGGTATCTAGAAATATACATGATAAATAGGAGCTGCTATAAAACTATAATTTGGACCATGTGGGAATTTACTTCATTGCATTTCCTGGCCCCTGGTACTAGTAGCAACCCTGAGCAGTTAGCTCATGACAGGTATGTGCAAGTGACCAGAGGAAAGAAACTAGACCTTGGGTGAGGGATCATAACCTGAGCTCTGTATAATCAATGTTAATCGCACATTTGAATGAGAAACCTCCAGAATATCACTTTGGCAAAAAAAGCAGAACACTAACTCCACTTTGAAAAATTGGTTAGATAATGGCTTCAAAACAACAAGGCAAATTATTAGTATTTTTAAGACTTCTTAGGTGCCCTGCTATATCTGAAGCACTGGGCATTCTTTGTCACACTGCATCCTCAGAAATAACTTAAAAGATAATATTATTATTATCCTTAGTTTATAGCTGAGAAAACTTCTTTCTTGTCTGAAGGGAAGGTGCTGTTTGGTCTTTCTGATTTCCATCTCCATCTTTAGGAATTCCAGAATTACATGCTGCCTTCCAATTAGCAGTAACCTTTGTGTGCGTGTGTGTGTGTGTGTGTGTGTGCGTGCGCGCGTGCACACACCGCGTGCATGTGTTGTTTTTTTTTTTTTTGGCATATACGTGGGCTAAAAATCAATTAATTTTTCTATGAAGCCTTTTTATGATTGGACTCTCATATATTTGGGGGATATTGGTTTTGGATATGAAAAAATTGCTATCAATAATGCAGTGATGTTTTTCCTTCCAAAATTCATTGTAACAGCCTTTCTTTGCAAGCTAAAATCAGTTGGCTATGAATCCTCAAACTGGAGTTTTGACAGGTAAGTAAGAAAAACAAATCCGTGAGTACATTGTACCCATTGTGTTGTAAGATAATCATTTAAAAATATTGAAAATATCATTGCACGTTTTTCCTGGCTCACCTTTTAATTTGTTAGCTTGCTAACAAAGTACCTGGCTGGCTGTGGTCACTCCTCATTCCCCAAAAGGCAAATACGTCACAAAGTGGCAATGAGTGGTATCACTGACGTGGTGCTGGTCAGTGGTATTCAAGTATTCTTTCTCTTACACACAAAACTTTTCCCTGAGATTGAGAATGTTAGGCAGTCTTTAATTTTCTAGGGATATCAAACCTGTCAAGTCCAGAAGGAGGTTCTAGACTCCCCAACCTTATCCCCATTTAAACTTGGGCTTCATATTTCATAGGATTGAAGACTGTATGCCCCTCTCCTGTAAATAGTGAAATTTAAACGTCTATAGGAATACAATAGAGGCTAAAAGAGGATAAAATGAGGTCTGAGAAATGTAGCATGCAGAACACATAATAGAGTCAATCTCACAGAATTCCCTAGAGCAGGGACTTAACATTCCAGCCCTGGGTTAAGGGAAATGACCAAGGATATCTAAATACCTAGGTTGATATAAAGCAGCGTGCGGTGAGCCCAGCTGGGTACTGAAGGGGCCGGCCTAGAGGTGGGTAGGTACAAGTGACTAAGTCAGAGGAAACAGATATAACAGAAGTAATTACAAGGGAGATTATGGTTAAGAAGGAGACTGTAGAATGCTATGTGAGCATAAAACAGAGGAATCAAATGGGATAATAGCATCTGAAGAATACAACAGCAAGTATGTAAATCTAAGAAAACAGAAAAACTTCAATGTCTATGGCATAAAATATATATCATATTTGCTGATGCCCAGGCTTGATATATGGATATTAAAAAATTCTGCAAGGCAGTCCTGTTCTAGTTTTCCCTGCTATGGGAGAAGAAGGCCTTGCCTATGGAGTTCCGAACAACTTCTCTTTTATACGAGAGATTCCCAGAGAGCTTTTGATGCAAGTCAGGAAGTCTCTCTGACACAAGAAGCCTTACAGCTTGTCCTGAAACTACAGTGTGAGTACCGCAGAGGATCCACTTACAATTAAAAGACCATGACTCATATTCAAAATCAACTTGGGTCCTTTTGAGAGAAATGTGCCAAGGAAAAGCCTGGAGGAGGAGGCCTATTGTTCAAATAGTCACTTCCAAAACATCCAAACAAATGAGCAAACAAAAAACAAAGATTCACTGTTTATTGCAGAGAAGGTTATACATCCCTCTCATGCCAGGCTTAGCCACGCACCGTAGTTTGGCCAATAAAAAAAATGAGAAGTTATCCATACTACATCAGAGAGAAGCCTTGAAAGCAGCATACTGTTTGGCACTGTCTTTCTTTTTCTTCTTCCATGAAAGGAGTGATGTTCCAGCAAGGGGCCTTTCCATCAGTGTAGATATGGAAGATGTGCAGCCAACCCACAGTAGCTACAAGGCATCAGCAGGAAATCCACTCTGGCTGTTTACAAGTCACTTAGATTTTGGATTTTTTGATTACTACTGCATAAGCTGATTGATAAGAGGTTCTTTTATCAGGTGACTATGGAAACACCAGTTTGAAGTTTTATATTATGAACTAAGAACAGCTAATAATTGAGCACTTAATTAGTCATGAATTACTTTAGAAGCAAAACCATTAATTTGGCTCTAAGTCCAAGGATACTTACTCCTATTGGCATATAACAAGATTTCATTTAAAATAACAAGAAAATAACTATGCTTATTATCTTTATTTACTTATTAGTCAGCAAGTGACAAAACAAAAACTATGCTTTGTAGGAACTAAGGAGGTATTAGGGAAGAAGAGATAATGCACGCAGACAGGGTCTGAATACTCACTTGACCTCTAAGAATGCCATTCTCCCCTACCTGCTGCTTAATAACTTGGCCCAATGTCTTTATAAAGTTGGAAATTTCAGAATAGTTTTTGTACATGATGAATAAACAAAAGGGTGGCATTTTCAAATATGAATGAAGTTGATTATATTAATAAGACACACTTCTAAATGGAGCCTTTATGGTGTTAAATCTATAAGGTGACCCAGAGGTAGCTTCTAAAGTCACTATACATAGGGAAAATAAGATGGTGTAGATAAATGTACCTTTATTTACAAAATATTCATTACAAAATTTTACAAAGAAGTAGCCAACACAGAGAATATATTGTAAATATTTTACAAAATTATATAATGAGTATTTTGTAAATAAAGGTACATTTAGCTACAATTTTCCATTTTCTCCTATGCATGGTGGCTTTTGGGACACCTTGTATATTGTTGCATGTTTAAGGGCCATTTCCAGTTACTGTTTCCACAGATAGATTCTCAGAGACTTAAGCCTGGGTCTCATATCCACTCTCGGCTCCCACCTCTTTGCTGTTTATTCTCTCCTACAGCTGAGCCACAATGGATAACTACAAAAGAGTCAATTCTTTTCAGAAGCTGTTCAAATTTCTTCATATGAAAGAATTTTAGATACTATAGGGAGGAGCAGGATGACTAAGGCTTCATGCTCCCTAGAGGAGCTGTCCTGTTGACAGTGATAGCTATTCATCCAAGAAAATCTTATGTAGGTTGAGATTACAGAACTAGGGACAAACAAAATGTCATGGGTGTGCTGGAGTAGAAAGAGCTATGTATGCCCTTGCTGATGGATGACCCAGGGTTGAGCTTTGTATGAGGTAGAATCCAACACCCCAGAAAGCAGCAAGCCATGGTAAGGGACAGACAGAAAGTGTCCAGCCCCTTTCCATGAATTTTACTACATTGTACCAGAGGTCTGGAGTGGGTACTTGTGGGCAGCCTTTTCTAGCTATGGTTGGACAGACTACAGCCCCAACACAGCTATAGCTACCCATAGCCTGTGGCATTTCCACGTTTGTCATGGAGAAAAGACTGGAGTACAATCATCCAGTCCAAACAGGAAAAGGAAAAAAAAAGGACAACTAAAATGGCTTTACCAGACAGTCTGAAACCTTGGCAAAAGACGAGCTGGAGAAAGGAATGAAAGACTTCAAAATTTTGTCTTAGTTGTCCAGTACCCTGTTACTGAGGCTTTTTATAATATTCCTGTAGGTACAGGTGCACTTGTGTGATGGGAGGACTTACAGCATAGTCTAGAGCAGTGGTTCTCAACCTTCCTAATGCCGCGATCCTTTAATACAGTTCCTCATGTTGTGGTGACCCCCAACCATAAAATTATTTTCGTTGCTGCTTCATAACTGTCATTCTGCTACTGTTATGAATCAATGTAAATATATGATGTGCAGGAGATCCCCAAAGGGGTCGCAACCCACAGGTTAAAAGCCACTGGTCTAGAGGAACAACTGAAATGTTCTCATCCATCACAGGCCAAAAGTCCAAATGACAAGTCAGAAAAATGGACCAAGATCACAGCCAAGAAAATTAGAGCATGATACTTGGTATTGATCCCACTTTAAAAAGTGAGCAAATTCAGATGGAGTGATGCATTTTGCATGGGAGGCTCAGGAAAGGCTTCAGAGCTGCAATATGAATAGGAGCTAATAGCTGGAGGCACCTCCTTATAAGCAGCACTTGTGCTGGTCTGGAAATAGACCAGAAGATTCACTTTCTAGGAGCATTGTGTCAACGGGGATAATAAGAATAACCAAATGCTTGAGTCCTTTGTAGATTCTGGTTATTAGTTCTTTGTTGGGCTTGTAGCATGCAAAGGAGGACACAGCTACAACTCAGATTTTATCTTATAAAAGCAAACTATGTAACCTAACAATATAAAAAATTTTATAATTATCCATCCCAAATACCAAATAACTAAGATTCATAGCATGAAAATGCTCTGCCACTTTCCCCACAGTGACCTCTCCTCCCTGCAGATGCCCCTGGCTTCAGAGGTTCCTCAGGGAATTCACCTGATTAAGAAGAAAATGCTGCTGCCTTGTCTTTAGGCACAACTCGGACTGAGTCCCATTGTTGGTGATGGATTTGCCCAGCTCCACCCTAGCTCTCACTGGGTTCATCAGGAAGTACATGTGATGGATACAGAAGCCTGATTTAAGTAAGGAGATCAGTGTGGTATCTTGAGTTGACATGAACATTCTTTTTATCTATATGGGCTGTGGTCCTGTCAACATTAGTACCGACAGTCCAAAAAAAACACATTTAGATGCACGGACAAGGTTGGCAATATGGACACCAACTTTTATTTTCATTTTATTTTCACAGTTTAGAGGATTTTATTTATTCTGAAACTGGAGTGACTCATTTTAAATTAAAGTTTTGCATGCAATTAATTAATTACCACCAGGAAGTTCTTCCTTAATCTCCAAAATCAGCAGGACTCCTTCAAGGGAATGCTTCTTAAGCACAGAATGAAATGGACTCTCTGACTTCCAAGCCACTGGGATCACTTAGGAATTTAGTCCAGCTAAGAGAAACCTCCTAATTATCATGGCTTCAAACAATGTTGTTTTCTTTAGAATTCTCACTCTAATCCTGTGACAGTTGGTGATTTATATAGCTTCTCTATATTTATATAGCTACTATACCCAGCATTTTCCTCCCCCACTCTCATACCCACATCATCACTAGGTCAAAGGATTACAGCCAACTCCAAATACAAGTGGTATGTGCTTCTCCAGAAAATTTGTTGTCAAAAACATTTCACTGAGGATACTAGAAACTTGCTAGATATTAAAAGATGCCCCCCCCCCCAAAAAAAAGCTAATGCTGTTTTGATGCAATTCAAAAGATTATGTAACTGTTAGGTAGTATTCAATTCTGTAACCCGTTATACCTAATGTAATTTATACTTAATTAGCATAGAGGGTGATTTAAATCTTGGAAATCTGAGCAGGACGGTATGCCTTTGAATTGATAATTTTTGGTGTGTCAAAAACTAAGATTGGAAATTGGCACTGCAATAAGGGACTAGGTATCCAAATGAATTAAGAGAAGATTCCCTACATTCTTGAAGGGTTTTTATTTGTCCCAGCGCTGCTGCAATTAACAAACCCTGGGAGAACAGAGCTCCTTTATGACAAGCTCAGCTGTGGGAAAGCAACCAACAAAACACCACTTCTGAGAAAGGGGAAGCGATGTCAGGGAGTGTCATCTGCTGACGTTTGTTCCCACTCTCACTCCCCTCCCACTCACAAAACTAGGAGCCTTCCTGTTCTTTAACCTCTGAACTCAAAAAGCATGCCAAGGGCTGGTGGGGCAGAGGCTGCTGAGAATCCAGTGTCTATAGCACATATAGCAGAGATGTATGTGGATAAGGGACCTGCTTAAATTAGTGAAGCAGGCAGGGTGTCAGAGGATTGGGAGACTGAGACTGACATATAGGCCATAGCGGCAGAAAGTGAGGAAGTGAAGCTGGGAGGAAAGACAAGTTGGAGGCTACAAAATAGGTATCTTCACATAAGGAAAGGGATGTTGTGTGCAAAAGGACAATTTGTTAAGGTAACATCCCTGGAACTCTGTGCTATGTCCAGCCCTCCATCCATCTGTGCATCTATTCATCCATCCATCATCTATGCACCAGCTTTTATAGCCAACTATGGAAAGAGCTTTGTGATATGTGATTTCATGCAAAAGCCAGCAGGTGGGGAAATGTTTTAGGCAAGTAAAGGGCCCCAGAAATCACACAGCTTTCTCTAGTATTCAGAACCTCCTGAAACCTTGAGTTCAGTGGCTTATTCTCCTATGCAGGCAGAAAAAAGCAGAAACAACAATGAACAGACGAAATTTTTTAACTATTAAAGTCACAGACTAGAAGACTAGGGATCTTTTTTTACAATGAGTGCCTGCATTATACATTATTGGGAAACATAGATCCAAGTTTCCACAGAGCCCAAATTTTCATGAAAAAAAGCAAACCATTCTGTTTCTGCCTTTACCTGAAGTAAGTATTTCACTCCTGAAATAAACCTGTTGTTCAGTTTCAAATAAGTCATATTCAGGTCTATTGTAGGTTTTGCAGCTAAAACCTTAAGAGTGAATACAATTTACAAGGAACACTAATTCCTAGAGGCTTAGATTAATGCTTGCCAATATTGCAGAAATAACTAGCATTATTTCTTATATAGAAGAATATTTACCTAGTTCATCTCAGGTAATCCTTATGACAATCCTCAAATTAAGTGTTATCTCAGTTTTACAGATGAAGAAACAAAGGCTCAGGTAAGTTAACTAACTTGTTCAGCCACATGGATATTAAGGTACAAAGCTGACTCCAGTGCCAGGCCTCTCCCCCTGAATTCTTCTTACCCATCCCAGGTTCAGTACAGCAGCATTTCTCCAAATCATTTCAATAGAGCTGTTCACAGATGTATGGGAAAATGGTTCAATGCCAAATACATTGAGGACACTGGCTTAAGGAAAATCAAACAGGTTTCTTTATGGCCACCTTTCTCAATGCCCAAAACAGACGAAAAGGTATATGCCTTATTTTTGTTGTTGCTGTTGTTAAAGGGTATCTTCAAAGACAGAGCAGGAAAAATTGCCCTGGGAAAAACCACAAACTGCCTTATAATCTTCCTTGCAAACGAGCTCTATCCCAGTGGGTAGGGACTAGCCCTTCTGCAGGCAGGGAACTTGAAGATGCTGTGCTTTGGCATCTTGGCTCCAGTCCAGTGGAGATACAGGTTGCCCACATCCTGTGGGGGACTAGGGCCAGACAGAGTTTACATCCACAAGACCCTCCTAGAAAATGCACTAAAAGCTGTGCTGCCTCTGGGACAATCCATGACCTCCTAGACAGTAGGGCAGCTGAGTGTAATGAGGAAGGGCACTGTCTCTCTGATTCCCAGGGCCTGTCATTTCCCTAGGTCTGTGGAGCTGGGGGATTGGAGGGCAAGAAGCCCAGCCTTAGTCTAAAGGAATGATATTGAATGGGCTCTGTGTGCTGAGCAGTGAGGAGGGGTAGATTTCCTCGCTGGTCCCTGGCCACTAGCCAAACCTGAAGTAAGTACTGTATATGGTGAATCATTGTTAGCATCGGCAGTGCCAGATGCTGGGCAATGCATATAAAAGAGCCTGCATTTGGAGATGTTGATTTCCTCAACGGAGCTTGGGTCTCTCCTCTCCATTCTTGCCTCCAGCCCTGCACCCTCCAATCCACTCTCCACACAGATGCTCAAGAATCAGATATCTGGCTTTATCCTTCCTCTGCATAAAAACCCTTCAGTAATTCCAGAAATGGATGCTTCGAGAGGTTAATTAACTTGCCCACAGCCTCATTGCTTTTAGTTTCTACAAGAGAGCCTTGGCACAGATAGTTTATGCAAAAGATAGTCCACTTAGCCACCACTGCTTTAACCTACAATTGTTAATCTGGCTCCCACCTGCATGCATTTCTGCCCTCATTTGGCAACCTCAGCCACACATGAACACTCCTGCGGGAATAAACTCAGCTCCGTAAATCTTTCAGGACTCACAACCCCCTTTACCCTCATATCTCTGCATTTTACTTCTCCATTAGACAGTGAGCTTGTTGAGCCAAGGAATATATATTTCTGAGCGTTCTATCCCAGCCTACAGCACAGAAATGTCAAAAATATATGTTGAATGGATCATACAAAATGTCCCAGGACCCCTGTCCTGAGCTTCCTGTCGAAATCTGTATATTGGAAATCGAAAGCACCTCACGTTGGCTAATCCAAAAATCTATACTGGTTTCTAGCATTTGTGTTTCTTAAGACTCAAGCCAATAAAACAAAATTGATATTAAAACCAGAATATAAGAGGCAGGATGAGGATTAAAATGACTCAAAGTAGACTGAGGTGTAATCGGGAATAATAGCTTGTATTCCAGTGTAGAAGGGCTTCCCACATGGTGATTGATAGAATTTCTCTTGATTCAGTATTGGCTTTTACTGGGCAGCATGTGCAGCTTTTACCAATAGAGAAAGAGTATAGCTGGGGCCCTTCAGGGGGACAGTCAGGATGCTGTTATTTTCTCTTATCTCACAGGTCTATTAACAATCCTTCTATATTGGTGTTAGAAACTTACCTATCTTCTTCACAGTCCATCCCTAGCACACAGCCCAGCACTAGGAATATAGTAGGTTATCAATAAAAAAATGATGAATGAATAAATAACATTGGATGACAGGGAACCTAGGAAATGAGTAACACTCAAATAGTTATTGTATGTAGAAGTTAAGAGCTCAAACACCAGAATTAGACTGCCTAGTGTCCAATCCCACTTCTATCCTTGACTAGCTGTGTGATCTTGGGCAAGTTCCCTAACTTCCCTGTACCACCATTTCCTCATCTGTAATATGATGATTCTAGTCACGCCTACCTCAAGGAGTTGTTGTAAGGATTCATTTTAAAGCATGAAAAGCACGAAGACAATGCTAGCTTATATAGTAAGTGCTCAGTGAATGAGTCTACTGTTAGCATCAATTATTGCTAAGCAGTCACAGATGCAGGAGAATGTGGACATCCTCTGTACAGTGAAGTCTGTACAAGTGTGTAATATTTCTTTCCCTTTTGCTCCAGGAGATACAGCTTGCTTAAGTCTATAGCTTCAGTGGCTAAGAGAAGGTTTTCAACAGAAAAAGACTGTCTAAATGGGTGGATGCTTATTCAGCTGTCTAAGTTGACTGGCATCCTTACAAATGCTCACTCTGCCACAGCTATTCTTTGCAGTTCAACAATCCCTCGAGACTGTGGCTTTCACCCTCTGCTTGGAAACTCCTCACTCTTTGTCACTTCCCTTGGCATGGTCTCATATTTGGCATTTCTTTCTCCCCTAGCCCCTTCAGTTAGATGGCTCAGTGAAACTGTCTGACAATCTCTGTCATCATTTCTCCATAGGGTAATGTTTCTTGGATAGTGTCTCTCTAGTTTCATATGCTATATCATAAGGACAAAGAAGAGCCCATCCAAGACTCCTGTGGCAATAGGTCCAAGCCGCAGTGTAGTTCCCCAGGCCTCTGTTTTCCTTGGTGGTGGAAATTCTGATATCAGAGGCATTATTAATAACAGTTAAGGTCAAGGGCTTTGATGTCCAATCATCCTAGAATATATCCCCACTCAGCCACCTATCTATTCTGTGACCTTAGGCATTTTTAACTCTATGGCTCTTGGTTTTCTAATCTTTAAAATGAGAATAATTATACTAACTACCTCACAACTGAATGGGATAGTGCCTAGCATGATGCCACATACACACAAAGCATCCAATGAATGTTTTCAAACATTTTCTAATACCAAACACCGACAACATGGTAGGCATCATTCTAGGTATTTAGCGATCTAGTGATAAACAGAACATTTTGGCTGCCTTCAAGAAGTTTACTGTCAGGTGTGTATAATAAGCAAGTAAACACATTGTTATGTAACTATGTGTAAGACATATAGGGCAATTTATGTGAAAGGTAAACCTGTACCATGTACTAATGTAAGCAGTTTCCCAATGGTTTTAACAAGCTAAGAGAGACTAAGAGAACTAAGCCACTACTGGCTGTCACACATACCTTTCAAGCTAGCATGTTGTCTTCTGAAATGAATTCTCTGCATGTTTGTAAATCTGACCTCAACATGCAGTCTGATATCTGTTTCTTACAGACTGGCAGAGAGGTTCACCTAAGAGAGTCACCTAATCTGGACTTCAGGAGGTGCAACAGGGAAGGACCAGAGCAGGAAAGCTTTCCCTGGGTTTAAATGATGAGTAGAAGTGAGCCAGTGAAAACTGACAGGAAGGATGGCCCAGGTAGAGGAGGATACTCTATGCCACATTAGCTTCAATGGGTGCAATTTCAGATCGGAGAGCAGAGGTAAAATTTACAGCCTGGTTAATAAATAAGCCCTGAAAACTAGTACCAGTAATAACTAAAATAATATAGGTATCTTTTCATCCATATTCTAACTTCCCCTCATTTGGATAAAATTAAACACAAGGTAAAATAATAACCAGATGAACTAGGCAAGTATCATTTATACTAACCATGCAATATGATATGAACAAATTTAACTAGTCCCAGAATCATATTGCTTAATTAGCCTAATTTCACCCATCACATCCCACCTTCTTTGTGGAATATTGCTGCTACACATATCTTTGTCCTACAAATCTTGGTGCTCTAGAGAGCCATATCTTTAGTGGGAAACAAGATATAATCACAGCACATGTCATTAAGGTCTCCAGCAGTCTACACATGTCAGTTATCAACACTGTATTTGGATGTAATTTTATTTTTCCATTGGTTGTCTAGTCAGGTAATGGATGTGAAGCCTTTTTTTCTCAGAATATTACAGGGGTACACACATTTTTGGTTACATAATTTACTTTTGTGCATTTTAAGTTGAGGTTATTAAGTATGCCTGCCACCCAGAATATGTGCATTTTACCACTTAGGAGTGAATTTACCCTACCCTTTATTCCTCCTCCTCCTTAGTTAATTTCTGTTGAGTTTTATTTCCATATGTACATGTGAATGTTGATCAACTAGATTAGATGTTAAGCCTTTTTAATCCTCTTACTGATTAATGGTGAAATAACCAAGGGTGTAATTTCTATTGAGTTTTAAGTTCTACATATTTCCAGCTTACATTTAAGATTGTGTTAATATCAAAAAAAGAGGAGAAAATCTTACTTTAAAAAATGTTTATATACTTCCTTTAAGCTGATAAAAAAAAAAAAAAAAAGAAAATGCTACCACAAATATAACACATTTCCTGTAAGGTTTGTTTAATTAATTTTACTTTGTCCTTATCCTAGTACCTGGGTAACTTATCTGGACCCATTAGAAATGTGCAATAATAGCCTCATTGCTATAGCTGACTAAGTCACATCCTCAGGTCCTTAGAATTTTCTTCTTTTGTTTTTAGGAAAAAGAAAATAAATATGAAGGGTTTATTCTTTAAAAACAGTTTTATATGGGTATATTGAGATGTAGAAATGTAATTGTTAATCTGTGTTTTCTCTATCTACAGAGGTAAGCAATGAAAATTATGTTAACCAACATTACCCTGGAAGGCATGAGATACCTAAAGCCACTTCAGTAATCTAAACCAAAGTAGTACATATAGTTCATGATCCAAGCGATGTGATCAATGATTGGTACCCCAATGTATCCTCTCTCAGATGGGAGCTAAGCTGGTCAATCTTAAGGAAAGTTTGGCTGGACAGTCCAACAAGACTTTAGGTACCTCTTGCCCAGGATTTCCTTAAGCAAATACTAAAATTCATATTCTAAAACAGTGCTTGACATCGTCAGGTACAAGAATCCAAAATTTTGCTTATTAAAAAAGAAATTATTAAAAACATATAAGTAGGAAATAATTATCCTGTTTGCAGATGACATGTTCTTTAATATATAAAACCCTAAATAACCCACCAAAAAATAGTTGGAACATAATAAATGAAATACATTTAAGTTGCAGGACCCAAAATCATACAAAATCAACACATGAAAATCATTAACGCCTTTTTTTTTTTTTTTTTTTAACAGAGTCTTGCTCTCTTGCCTGGGCTAGAATGCAATGGTGTTATTACAGTTCATAGTTCACTTCACTCTCAAATTCCTGGGCTCAAGGAGTATCCTGCCTCAGCTTTCAGAATAGCTAGACTACAGGCATACCCCATCACACCCAGCTAATTTTGGTGGCATATCTATGCATTAAGAGTGAACCATCTGAAAGAGAATTCCAACATACAACCACATGTATAGTAGCTATAAAAGTAGGAATAATTTTAATCAAGAAGATATAAGAACTATGCACTAGAAACTACAAATAATTGAAAAAGACTCAAATAAATGGAAAGATAATCTGTGTTCATGAATTGAGAAATTTGGTATTGTTAAAATGTACAAACTACCAAAAGTAATCTACAGATTAAATGCAATTCCTACCAAAGTTCCAATAGAATTTTATATAGAAACTTTAAAAAAATCCTAAAACTCACATGGAATTGCAAAAGACCCCAAATACTCAAGGCACTCTTGAGCAAATAAAACAAAACAGTATAGTACCTGATTTCAAACCATATTACAAAGCTCAGCACTCAAAAAAATATGGCATTGATACCACATGTAAAAATAGTCATATCAAGGAAGAGCAGAGAGAGGGAAGGAGCGAGGGGGGTGGGATCTTGGTGTGTGCCACACCTTTTGGGGGCAAAACACGATCGTAAGAGGGACTTAACCTAACAAATGCAATCAGTGTAACCTGGTTTCTTATACCCTCAATGAATCCCCAACAATGACAACAACAACAACAAAAATTAGAGACGTCGACCAATGGAACAGAACAGAGAACCCATACATAAAACCATCCACATATAGGCAACTGATCTTTGACAAAACAGACAACAATATACACTGGAGAAAAGAATCCCTATTCTATAAATGGTGCTGGGAAAATGAATAGCCACACATAGAAGATTGAAACAAGATCTGCCTCTCATCACATAGAAAAATTAATTCACACACGATGGATAACAGGCTTAAACTTATGGCATGAAACAATGAGAATTTTAGAAGAAAATATTGGAAACACTCTTCTAGCCTGGGCAGAGAATTTATGAAGACAAGCCCACTGGCAATCACAGCAACAGCTTAAAGTAATTTTGGAAAATTGAGATATAATTAGCAAATCATAAGATTCACTTTTAAAACATGGTATACAACTCTGTGGTTTTCAGGATATTCACAAAAACATACAACCTTTATCATTATCTAATTCTAGAACATTTTCTTTTTTTTTCCAGAATGGAATATTTTATATTTTACTTTAATTTTTCTTTACACATCTGAACGATATAAATTTCAATCATCTGCAAGTACACATTTTTATAAACAGACATAGAGGTAAATGCACATAAGATGTAAAAGGATTCATAGCATGCTGATACCAGCAGTTAACCCAGGAGAGGATAGTGACTGAAAAATGCTTCTGATTCTATGCAGGTATATTATCCTCCATTTTTTTTTTTTTTTTGAGACAGAGTTTAAGGGCTGTGGTGTCACAGCTCACAGCAACCTCAAACTCTTGGGCTTAAGAAATTCTCTTGCCTCAGTCTCCCAAGTAGCTGGGACTACAGGTGCCCGCCACAATGCTGGGCTCTTTTTGTTGCAGTTGTCATTGTGGTTTAGCTGGCCTGGGCCGGGTTCGAACCTGCCAGCTTTGGTGTATGTGGCTGGCGCTGTAACCACTGTGCTACGGGCGCTGAGCCTTTTATCCAGTTTTTATGTGAAAATATATACTTGTTTTCTTGGTATGTTTTAGAAAACTTAATTAATATTAAGCACCTACTATGTGCTGTCATGGTGCTGCGCTCCAGAAAACAAAAGCCCAGTAGAGAAAACATTATCTATAAATCTTTTCATGTTGTCTTAGGTGATCAGACTGCGCAAAAGCCTTGTGTTTCATACACAGGTAGGGCCGCTCCCCACTGTGTCTGTTTCTCTGGTGTCTGTTGAGCTCATCTGAGTGGGGGAAGCTTCACGTGTATCTCGTCACATTGCATGTGTAGGGCTTCTCCCCGGTGAGCTTTCATGCATTCAGAGGTGAAAAGACTTTGCATAAGACTTCCCATGGTCCTGGTATGCCCAGGTGTAGGGCTTCTTCCTTTCTGGGAGTTGTCCTTGCATCAAATGGGAACTTAAAAAGTCCTGGAATTCTGGGTATGGCAATGATGACGACTGATGGAATATCAAATAGCTCCCATGGAGGGTCTAGTCAGCACTGAAGGTCATCATCTGGTCCCCATAGAAAATCTCAATTCCAGAACATTTTCATCTCCCCCAAATAACCAATTAGCTGCCAGTCCCCATCCTCCCTTCTTTCTAGTTTACTTTCTGTCTCAATGGATTTACCTGCTCTGGACACTTTATATAAATGGAATTGTATGTGACCTTTTGTGTCTGGCTTCTAGCACTTAGTGTAAAGTTTTCAAGGTTCATCTGTTTTTACATTTATCAGTAGCTCATTCCTTTCTATATTGATGCTATTCCATTGTATGAACATGACATATTGTGTTTTATGTATTCATCAATCAGTGGACATTCACATTGGCATAATTTTGACATATATTAAAATTACTCAGGAGTGCAACTACCATATAAATGGGAGAAAGACTATCCAGTTTTGTTTGGAATTTTAGTAAGAATTAATCATTGTTTTAGAAAAATCACATGAATCATCAATAAACCTACTTGTTTATATTTACAATATTATATTCTTGGCTTTATATAAGTATACCTACATCCATGCATACACACATTTTTACTTACTTTATTTTAAAATACAAAATGTAATGTGCCAGTGGTATATGGATAAATTTCATTTCTCTTAAGGAAATAGCAGAAGATGTCAACAAATGAAGAACATACCATGCTTATGGCTGGGAAGAATCAACATCCTTGAAAGGTCCATACTACCCAAAGCAATCTATAGATGTATTGTAATCCCCAACAGAGCACCAATGTCATACGTTAAAGATCTTGAAAAAAATAGTACTTCAATTCATAGGAACCAGAAAAAAACCCGAATAGAAATATAGTTCTTAGAAATGAATACAAATCAGGAGGCATCACGTTGGCAGACTTCAGGTTATATTATAAGGCAATAGTGATCAAAATAGCTGGGTACTGGCATAAAATTGAGACAGAGATCTATGGAATAGGATAGAGAATCTAGAGAAGAATCCAGCCACATAGCATCACTCAATCTTTGATAAGCCTTATAAAAATATGCAATGGAGAAAAGAATCCTTATTTAACAAGTGGTGCTGGGAGAACTGTTCATCAACATGCAGAAAGACTGAAACTAGACTTGTACCTCTCCCCATTGACAAAAATTGATTCTTGTTGGATAAGAAATTTAAAATTAAGAAATGAAGCAATAAAAATTCTAGAAGCGAGTGTGGGGAAAACACTTGAAGATATTGGCCTGGGAAAAAACTTTATGAGCAAGACACCCCCTAGCAATTGCAGCTACACCAAAAATAAATAATTGGGACTTGATCAAGCTAAAAAGGTTTTGCACAGCTAGGAGTACCAGAAACAGAACGAACAGTCCTCAGAATGGGAGATTTTTGCTTGTTATGAATCTGACAAAGGCCTGATAACTGGAATCTACAAAGAACTCAGAGTAAACAATAAGAAAAGTGCAAACAAGCCTCTCTATAAGTGGGCAAGAGATTTGAACAGAAACGCCTGTGAGGATGGCAGACAAATGGCCAAAAAACACATGAAAAAATGCTCATCATCTTTAATCATTAGAGAAATGCAAATCAAAATCACTCTAAGACATCACCTAATGCCAGCAAGATTAGCCCACATCACAAAGTCCCAAAACACCAAATGCTAGAGTGAATGTGAAGAGAAGGGAACACTTTTACACTACTGGTGGGATTGCAAATTAATACAGCGTTTTTGGAGAAAAGTATTGAGAATCCTCAAAGATCTAAAAGTGGACCTTCCATTTGATCCTGCAATCCCATTACTAGGTATCTACTCAGATGAACAAAAATCATTTTACCACAAGGACATTTGCACTAGAATATTTATTGTGGCTCAATTTATAATGGCCAGGTCAAGGAAGCAACCTAAGTGCCCATCAATCCATGAATGGATCTACAAAATGGTATCTGTATACCATGGAATGTTATTCAGCCATTATATAAGATGGAAACTTTACATCTTAAATACATTCTTCTTAGTAAAGTGTTGTAAGAATGGAAAAATAAATATCCAATGTACTCCATACTAATATGAAATCATTATGTAAACAATTACATGTTCCTAAGAACAATAAAACACTATTGTAGTCCAGTTTGAGGGTAGCGGGAAGAGGAAGGGGGGAGAGGGAGGATGATTGGCAGAAGGAGGAGGGGCATGAGGCGGGATCTCACCTAATGTGCACATTGTGAGGGTATATAACACTCCGCCGGGATGAGGGGCTCTTCTACAAATGGAACATTACCCTGGAAGTGAGAACAATGTAACCTAAATATTATACCATCAGATTAATTTGAATAAGGTTTAAAAAAATTTCACTTCTCTCTCTTTTTTTTTTTTATTAACATGATACATTTCTCACTTAGGTTGTTTCTACATTTTCTCAGTGAGTTTTTTGTTTTTTTTTTGTTAAATCATGGTTGTGTACATAAATGCAATCATGGGGTACAATGTGCTGGTTTTATATACAATTTGAAATATTTTCATTGAACTGGTTGACATAGCTTTTCATGACATTTTGTTTGTTATTGTGTGCAAATATTTATATTCTACATTTAGTAAGTTTCACCTGTACCCTTCTAAGATGCATCATAAGTGTGGACCCACCAATTACTCTCGCTCTGCCCATCCTCCCCTCTCCTCTCCCCTCTCCTGCCCCTTCACCCATGTTCTTGTGCTGTAATTGGGTTATAGCTTTCATATAAAATCTATAAATTAGTTTCATAGTAGGGCTGAGTACATTGGATACTTTTTCTTCCATTCTTGGGATACTTTGCTAAGAAGAATATGTTCCAGCTCCACCCATGTAAGCATGAAAGAGGTGAAGTCTCCATCTTTCTTTAAGGCTGTGTAATATTCCATGGTGTACATATATCACAATTTATTAATCCATTCATGGGTCGATGGGCACTTGGGCTTTTTCCATGACTTAGCAATTATGAATTGGGCTGCAATAAACATTCTAATACAGATATCTTTGTTATAATGTGATTTTTAGTCTTCTGGATATATACATAGTAGAGGAATTATAGGATCGAATGGCAGTTCTATTTTTAGATTTCTAAGTATTCTCCAGATATCTTTCCAAAAAGACAGTATTAGTTTGCCTTCCCACCAGCAATGTAGTAGTTTTCCCTTTTCTCCACATCCGTGCCAGCATCTCTGGTTTTGGGATTTTGTGATGTACGCTAATCTTACTAGAGTTAGATGATATCTCAAAATAGTTTTGATTTGCATTTTTCTGATGATTAAGGATGATGAGCATTTTTTCATGTGTCTATAGGCGGTGTGCCTGTCTTTTTCAGAGAAGTTTCTCTTCAAGTCCCTTGCCCACTCTGAGATGGGATCATTTATTCTTTTCTTGCTAATACATTTGAGTTCTCTGTGTATTCTGGATATTAAACCTTTGCTGGAGGCATAACCTGAAAATATTTTCTCCCATTCAGATGGCTGTCTGCTTGCTTTACTTACTGTGTAGTTGCTGTGTGGAAACTTTTTAGTTTGATCAGGTCCCAGTAGTATATTTTTGATGCTGCTTCAATTGCCCAGGGGGTCCACCTCATAAAATATTTGCCCAGACCAATTCCTTCCAGAGTTTTCCCTGCACATTAATCCAGTGAGAGTCTATCTTAGTTAAAGGTGAAAGGTGTGGGTCCATTTTCAGTCTTCTAAGGGTCGCCAGCCAGTTCACCCAGCACCATTTGTTACATAGGGAATCTTTTCTCCATTGAATGTTTTTAATTGGCTTGTCAAAGATCAAATAACGGTAAGTACTGGTTTCATCTCTTGGTTCTCTTCTGTTCCATACATCTACCTCTCTGTTTTTGTGCCAGTACCATGATGTTTTGATCACTATCGATTGATAGTATAGTCTGAGGTCTGGAAGCATAACTGCTGCTTTTTTAAAATTTCTGAGTAATGTCTTGGCTAGTTGAGATTTTTTCTGATTCCATATAAAATGATGTACTGTTTTTTTGAGATCTTTAAAATATGACAATGGAACTTTAATAGGGATTGCATTAAAAGTGTATATTGCTTTGGGTAGCTTTTTTTTTGACAATGTTGATTCTGAGTATGGTATGTTTTTCCATTTGTTAACATCTTCAGCTATTTCTTTCCTTAGAGTTTCATAGTTCTCTTCATAGAGATCTTTCATGTCCTTAGTAGGGTAAACTTCCAAATATTTCATTTTCTTTGGCACTGCTGTAAATGGAATAGAGTCCTGGACAGTTTTTTCACCTTGGCTATTGTTGGTATATATAAAGGCTACAGATTTATGAGTGTTGATTTTGTAACCTGATACACTGCTGTATTACTTGATCACTTCTAAGAGTTTTGTAGTAGAATCCCTGATATTTTCTGGATATACAATCATATCATCTGTGAAGAGTGAAACTGATCTCTTCTGATCCTATATGAATATTTTTGATTGCCTTTTCTTCCCTAATTGCTATGGCTAAAACTTCCATTAAAATGTTAAAGAGCAGTGGAGACAGTGGGCAACCTTGTCTGGTTCCTGATCTGAGTGTAAATGACTTCAATTTAACTCCATTCAATACTATATTGGCTGTAGGTTTACTGTAGATGGACTCTATCAGTTTAAGAAATGTTCCTTCTATACCCTTTTTCTTAAGTATTCTGATCATGAAGGGATGCTGTATATTATCAAAAGCTTTTTTCTGCATCAATTGAGAGAATCATATGGTCTTTGTTTTTTAATTTATTTATGTG
>CAUYRH010143260.1:0-13009 GCA_963574655.1 Perodicticus potto | reverse complement strand
CACCCAGCACCATTTGTTAAATAGGGAATCTTTTCCCCACTGAATGTTTTTAATTGGCTTATCAAAGATCAAATAATGGTAAGTAGCTGGGTTCATCTCTTGGTTCTCTATTCTGTTCCATACATCTACCTCTCTGTTTTTATGCCAGTACCATGCTGTTTTTATCACTATTGATTTATAATACAGTCTCAGGTCTGGTAGTGTGATTCCTCCTGCTTTGTTTTTATTTCTAAGTAATGTCTTGGCTATTCGAAACCAGACAGAGACGATATATATATGTGCATTAGCATGACTATTTTTCAATAAAAATTTTATTTATATATGTCCATTTAACCCAAAGCAATATATAAATAAAATTTGTATTGAAAGATTGTCATGCTAATGCACATATATATTGTCTCTGACTGGTTTCATGCTATGATAGCAGAACTGAGTAGTTCCAACAGACTGTATTGCCCAATAAGCCAAACACATTTATTAACTAATTCTCTATAGAAGAAGTATGCGGACTTACGATTTTAATATGGAAGCATAAATACTATTACTATATTACAATCTTTAAAAATTAATTTAATGGTATTTTAAAATAATCGATCTCCTTTATCATTTGATAGATTTACTTTTATTAATTTAAAAACATTATTCTTAAAAAGGTTTCATAAGCTTCACCAGACTGACAAAGAGGTCCGTGCCACTAAAAAAAGAATGTTAAGACATTTGGCTACTTTAAAAATGAAACTTAAGTTCTATTAGTGTCCACATAGACTTAGTCTGTGGACATAATTTTTCCCTCTATTACCAAATAGATTTAAATGCTTAACTGGATTTTCTTCTGTTAATTTTACTCAGCTGTCTTATTATCCTAACCTCATTTTATTATGTATCTATTCTCAAACAATTAATTCACTCAGCAATGATTTAATGAATGGATAGCATACGTCAGGCACTGGGGATATAACAATAAATATAACAGATTAATTCCTGCCCTCAGAGAGCTTACATTCTAGATGGGGGAGATATGCACTAAAGTAAGTAAAACAATAAATAGTATTTTAAATGATGACTATGCTACAGATGAAAATAAAGCAGAAAAGGTGAATTCATTTTTAAAGAGAAACCATGGAAGACCTCACAGAGAAGCCACATTTAAGCAAAGATCTGAAGAAGGTGAGGGAGTACACCATGTTGGGAATGGCAGGGGAGTAGATGTACTTGGCAGCAGGAACAGCACCATGAGTTGGAAGGAAAAGTGTACCTGTCTTCTTCCAGCAAAGAGGCCAATGTGACCAGAGGAGAGTAAGTCAGATAACGAATATTAGATTATATCAAAGAGATAATGAGGCCAGGAATTCTCTCAACTCTCCCTGATTTTCAGAATAACCTGAGGAACTATAAGAAACTTGTTGATACTTGGTCAAAACCACATATTATCCCTTCTGGAGAAACAAGTTCATCTTATTTGGGTGTGGGGCCTGGACATTGTTTTGTCTTAAGTTCTCCAGGTGATTCTAGCTTGCAATAATGGTTTAAAACCACTGGGGTAGGGCCATAGACCATTATATAGACATTAGCTTTTGCTTAACGTAAAATGAGGAGCTATTGAAGGATATTTCAATTCTTGATAAGAAAAGTGGTATGATACAATTTACATTTTAATAAGATCACTCTGGCTGCTCTGGGTTAGAGGGTTAAAGGTGGGATCGGAAAGAATAGTTTATTGAAGGCTATTGCAATAATCTAAGCATGCTATGGAAATTTCAGTGAAGTACTTAGATTCTAAATATATTTTGAAAAACAAACTATTAGGATTGACTTTTAGATTGAGGTGTGGAGGGATGAGAAAAAGGGAAGAGTCAAAGATGATACCAAATGTTTTAGCCTGAGCAACCAGAGGATTAATTGGCCATTAATTAAAATGAGCCAGACAATGAGAAAATCAAATTATAGGGAGAATATCAGCAGTTCAGGTTTGGATATGTTAAATTTCACATTCCTATTACATGTAAAAGTGGAACTATAAGTAGGCAGTTTTATATACAAATCTGGAGTTTGGAAGAGAGATCTTCACTACAGATACAAAATTGGGTATTCAACAGCATGCAGATGGCATTTAATGTGACAAGACAAGCTGATATCACTGAGGGAATTGATGTGAGTAGAAGTAAGAAGTGGTCTATGACTCTGACATTAAGAAATTAGGAGTATGAAGAATAACCAGCAAAAGGAAACTGAAGCAGCTAGGAAGACAGGAAGAAACCCAGATGTAATGTCCTAGAAGCTAAAGTAATGATCCTCTGTAGGAAATAGTGTTAAAAGTTTAAGATGAGAACTGAGAATTGCCCTTTGCATTTAGCAATGAGAACGCAATTGATGACCTTGACAAGAGCAGTTTCAGCGAAGTAGTAGAGGTGAAAATCTGGCTGAAGTGGATTCAAGAAAGACATTTAAATCTAAGACGTGAAATAATAAAAATCCTAGAAGAAAGTAGGGGGAAAACAACTCTTAAGGATGTCAGCCTGGGGAAAGATTTTATGAAAAACACTTCAGTGGCAATCACAACAACAAAAATAAACAAATGGGACCTAATTAAGCTAATAAGCTTCTGCACAGCTAAGGACACAACAATTAAACCAAATAGACAACCTTCAGAATTGGAAAATATGTTTGCATGTTATGAAATTGACAAAGGCTTGATAACTAGGATATACAGAGAACTCAGATTAATAAAAAATAAATAAATAATCCCATCTAGCACTGGGCAAGAGACACAAACAGAACCTTCTCTGAGGTAGACAGACTAACAAGCATATGAAAAAATGCTCTTCCCTGATCACCAGAGAAAAGCAAATCAAAACCACCTTGAGATATTACTTAACCCCAGTGAGAATAGCACACATCATAAAGTCCCCGGATGAAGTTGAAACACATTCTTCTTAGTAAAGTATCACAAGAATGGAATACCCAGTATCTAATGTACTTAATTTTAATATGAAGCCAGTAGATAATCTAATACATGCCCACATATGAGACCAACTTAATTCTATTCAAGTTGGGGGGAGAGAGAACAAGGAAGGGTGGAGAGGAGGAAAATTGGTATGCTCCCACTTAAAGGGCAGAAGGTAAGGGTGTATGGCACACCTTTTGGGTGCAGAACACAACTACAAGAGGGACTCTAACAAATTCAAATATTGTGACCTGGTTGTTTGTGCCCTCACAATAACCTGAAATTAACTAAATAAATAATTGAAAGAGAACAAATGGACAGTATATAGAGATAATTCTTTCAAGGATTTTTTGCTATAAAGAGACAGAAAAATTGACTTTTTAAAATAATACAAATGATTACAGTATATCTGAAGACTGATGGGAAAGACTCAGCAAGAAGGGAAATATTAGTGAGATAAGAGAGAAAGAAAAGTTACTAAAACAATTCAATATATTTAAGGAAGAGTCAGACTGTGTTCCTTCAAAACCTGGCTCCACCCCTTTTGAATTCTGAGTCTTTGAACAAATTACCTCCTCTGAAATACAATAGTACCTGCCTCAGAGGTTGTTTTGAGTATAGAGTTAAATATATGTAAAACATTTACTGGTACATAGTAGGGGCTCAGGAAATGTTATGTAGTAGTAGTTGTAATTACATTCCTTTCTTAACAAAACACTGCTTTAAGTTTTCTTTAAACCTTATTGATCAAGTAACCCCTACCTGATCCCAAACCCAAGTTTGATAATTCTAGTTACTCAACCAATTTCTTGGATATGTGAACAAATAATCATGTTGTCATTTGATTCTGTTTTCTGTTCTCATATGTCATTTCTGTGTCTACATTCTCACAAAGACCCTCTTTCCCTAAGGGAAAAGTACTTACTGTAGGGGTTAAGAACATAGGCTTTCAAGTCAACTTGTCTTGACTTGGATCCCAACTCTGAAATTATCACTTGATGACTGTCTAACTTCAGACAATGTTATTTAACCTCTGTACTTTAGTTTTCTAATCTGTAAAGTAAGAATAGTAGTATTGCCTACCCCACAGACTCATTGGGAAATCACTGGAAAGATCAAATGAGGCAATACATAAAAAGTGCTTAGAACACTAACTGCCACACAAATAAATGTACAACATCTTTTTGTCACTATTATTACTACTACAGACCAGGAACTATGTCTTTTAAATATTTGACATCACCTCATACCCAAAATCCCACCATAACCAAAACCAGATCCATACCCACCCTCTTCCCTAAATTAGAGCATTGTATTAGCTTTGTGACATAGTATTTACATCTTGACTAATTCTGTGCCTTCCCACCAGGAACATGTGTACCAAATGTAAGAAAAAAGCCCTCTTTTTCTTCAAGTGACCTGAAAAAGTCTTATCAATGGACCATT
This sequence comes from Perodicticus potto, assembly GCA_963574655.1. Taxonomy (NCBI): domain Eukaryota; kingdom Metazoa; phylum Chordata; class Mammalia; order Primates; family Lorisidae; genus Perodicticus; species Perodicticus potto. The sequence continues at coordinate 8,619 of CAUYRH010143260.1, read as the reverse complement.
CATCTCATCTCTGTAGTTTAACTGTATCTAAAATTTTTAAAAATGTAAGCAAAGACAATAATGCCTATTTTTATATGCCTAGAATTTTTAAACTAAAATTAAATTGAATTTATTAAAATAAGATTTCATTTTTATTTTTCTCCCTTCCCTTTATGTGGATGGTAAGAGAGACTGTATGTAATCAACTGGTATTCACCCTTTAGATCTCACCTTAGACATCACTTATTCCAAGAAGCCTTTATTTCCTGCCAAATTCCCTTTGTGTTTGCGCTCACCATAAGCACCAAGAACACCACACAGTCAAACCTTTGTATCCATGAGTTCTGCATCTTTGAATTCAACCAACCACAGATCAAAAAATAATTAGGCCTATAATGGTTGCATAGGTACTGAATATACAGAGATTTTTATTTCTTGTCATTATTCCCTATACAATACAGTATAACAACTATTTGCATAACATCTACATTGCAGTAGATCTTATAAGTAATCCAGAGATGATTTAAAGTATGTGGGAGGATCCATGTAAGTTATATGCGAATACTATGCCATTTTATATCATGGACTTGAGCATCTGTAGATTTTGGTATCCTCAGGGATCCTGGAACTAATCCCTCATGGATACCAAGGGATGACTATACTAGAATCACTTAGTTATTGGTCATTCTTCTCTGCTTCATAAGCATATATACTGTGTCAATCTCATTTCCAAATGCCTATAATACTTAACATATATTACATACATAATAAATATTTATTTATTTGTTTTTATAACTGTATTATTCCCAGCATCCTATTTGGTAAGACTTTTCCCTTTTCAACCAGAAACTTTAGTATCATATAGGTATAATGCTAGTACAAAATAAAATACAATGACCTCATGGGAAATGTTATGTATACTCACAGTAAAAAGCTGTCTACACAGTGGCACATAGTGACTAATAATTTTTTATTAGTCAGTCATACCTTAAAAATCCAGGGGAAATTTTTTTAAAAATTGATTTTCACAGAGGAAATTGAAGGAAAATTAGAAAGTCCCTATACAATAGTGTCTCCTCTACTTCAAGACTGAAGATTGCCATTGGTTCACAGTTTATAGAATGATAGGAAAAGGAAAGTAACATTCACTGCATGTCTACCATGTGCCAGGAATGTTATATAAGCTATCTCATTTGGACTACAAGTGAAATATCAAAGAAAACCTGGGAGTTGGCTGTGTTCATGGAAATTATCAGCAAAGAAATGATTTTAGAGGTAGACAGTCAGGCTATTCGGAGGCTGTGGTAAGCAGAATAATGTCACACTAAAGGTGTCCATATTCTAATTCCTGAAACACGTGAATATGTTACCTTACATGGTAAAAGTGAGTTTTGCAGATGTAATTAAGGTTACAAAATTTGAGGTGAGGAGGGAGATTATCCTGTGTTATCTGAGAGGAACCTGTGTAATCACATGAGTTCTGTATTAGCTTTCGGTAACTGTTGTAACAAATTATCACAAACAGCATGGTTTAAAACAATGGGAATTTATTCTTTCACAGTTTTGGAGGCTACAAGTCTGTAATCAATGTGTCAACAGGGATGAACTCCAATAGGGATGAGCTCTGGGGAGACTACTTCCTTGACTCTTCTAGCTTCTGATGGCTCCAGGTATCTCAAATTGTAGCTTCATTACTCCAATCTCTGCCTCTATGATGACATTGCCTCCTCTTATCCATGTTTTCTCTCCTGTCTATCTCAAATCTCCTAACTCCTCCTTTTTTTATATAAAGACACATATCATTGGATTTAGAGCCCACCAGATAATCTGGGATGATCTCTTCATCTCATGATCCATAGTCACATTGCAATGAACGTTTTTCTAAACAGTGTAACATTCACAAGGCCTGGGATTGACATGTGGACATATCTCTAGAGAGGCCACAATTCAATCCACTACAGTTTCTTAAAAGTAGATAACATTTCCCAGTTATGCTTAAAGAAATAAGTTATTATGGAAGATACAACATTTCTGACTTTGAAGATGGAGGAATAGGGCCTGAAGCCAAGTAATGAACAGGGCTTCTAGACCTTAAAAAGGTAAAGAAACAGATTCTCTTTTAGAACAGCTCTACCCATACCTTGATTTTATCCCAGTGGAATACATTCTGGAATTCTAATCTCTAGAACTATATGATAATAAATTTGTGTTGTTTTAAGCCACTAACTTTGTAGGTATTTTTTACAACACTGTTAGAAAACTTACACAGGTGCTCTGGAAAATGGGGCAAATGTTTAGATCATAACTATAGTGCAAGCCAGAGTCAAGAGGGCAGGTAATACATTGGAAAAATATAAATCCCAGGAGGCAGAGCAGGGCAGATGGCAGGAAATAGGAAAGCCACAGGAGGGGGAAGATCAGAACAAAGTAGACGAACTGATATCCATTAATAATATTAAGAAGCACCCTTGACAATGCAACATCATGCTACAGGACTCATGCTAAGATGGGAAGTACAGGCCCTTCAGGGTAGAACCCAGTTAGAAGCACGCTGCCCAGTTAGAATATGTGTGTCAGACAGAATAGCATCATCTGGCAGGCATAATGTTGCCTATCATTTTCATATACTCTTTTAGGTTGAGACATTTAAGATCCTCCCTAAAGTTTGCATAGAATACTAGTATTACGTATTTAATACAGACAGAACTTATTAAAAAAATGTCCTAATCAGTTACCTAACAGGGTCTGAGGGAAAGGCCCCAGGACTGATAAGTAAGTATAAATAAGAAATAACTAGGAAATGTTTACAGACTGGAGCAACAAGTACAGACCTGTCAAATATTTGTTAAATGGAGAAATGGATGAGTTATTGAAAACACTGAAGACTCTGGAAGTCTTTGGGATGTGATGACTTCAAGAAAGAAAAATGTACAAAATTGGCAGTAGATCTATACTACACAAGGTAATTTATGGATTCAATGCAATCCCCATCAAAATACCAATGTCATATTTCACAGATCAGAAAAAAAATAATTCTATGCTTTTTTGGAACCAAAAAAGAGCCCAAGTAGCCAAACCAATTTATAGTAAAAGGAACAAATCTGGAGGTATGATATTAAAAGACTTCAAACTACATGACAAGGCTATCATAAACAAAACGGCATGCTATTGGCACAAATATTGAGACATAGACCAATGGGACAGACTAGAAAACCCAGATACAAAACCATCCACATATACTCAACTGATCTTTGACAAAGCAGACAACAATATACACTAGAGATAATAATCCTTATTAAATAAAATGTGCAAGAAAATTTTGATAGCCACACACAGAAAAGTGAAACAGGACCCATACTCTTACCATTCACAAAAACTAATTCAGGATGGATAAAATGTTTACATGTAAGACATAAAACCATAAGAATTTTAGAAGAAAACATTGGAAAAACTCTGCTAGATATTGGCTTAGGCAAAGAATTTATGAAGGAAACCCCAAAGGTGATTATAGCAACAAGAAAAATAAATACATAAGACTTGATTGAATTAAAAGGTATCTGCACAGCCAAGGAAATAATCAACAGAGTAAATAGACAACCTATAAAAAGGAGAAAATATTTTCAAGGTGTACATCTGATAAATTGATAATTACCAGAATCAACAAATAACTCAGGCAAATCAGTAAGAAAAATCAAAGAACCCTATTAAAAAGTGGGCATAAGACATGAACAGAAGGCTTTCAAGGAAAGATACACAAGGCAGAGCAAGATGGTAAACTAGAAATAGGCTCATTGCAACCTGGCACAGTGAGATTGGGAAGTGAAGACTTCCAACGGCTTGTGGGCTCCACTAAGAAACATCCCCCTGGGGACACAGAAAAGCAGCGGAACTTCAGGACCCCAAGAAGAGGACATAAGCAGTGGAGAAGTGGTAAGTGTTTGTGTTTGGTCTGATACTGCCAGCCATTGTGGCTGTGGCGGCTGCAGCTACAGCAGCCTCGAGAATTTGCAGACAGGGAAAGCCTGCTCTGCGGGGGTTTTCTTGGGTGTATGTGTGTTTTTTTGCACTTGGGCAGTTGGTTGAATTACCTTGGGAGAACCTGGATGAGTGACCAAGAGACTTTGAACAGCACTGAGAGGCCAGGTGGGAACAGAGCTTTCATTGTTTGGCTGCAGTCCATGCACAGCCATTGCGGTACAGCTTGCCCTGCATGCTCTGCCCTCACAGCCCGAGAGCAAGGCTGGTTCTAGCACACCTGATAAGCGAGAAACCACTTTGGAGAGATCCAAGCAACACCTGCTTTTCTGGAAAAGCCACTGCTTAGCCAAGGGACAGAGTCTGGAAAGGCCAACGCCTGTATATTAAGTGGACTGAGGAGAAATCCAGGCTCCCAAACCTTTTGGGTTTAAGGTCAAAGAAGTCAGCAGAGGCATCAAGTTTCTATCTTATGCATGCAGTACTATTGTGATTAGCATCTCACACCCCAGAAGATCATGTGTTGCCCAAGCAATATTCAGCAAGATACATATACATAGTTGTTTTTTTTTCTGCTTTTTAAAAATTTTTTTTCAACTTTTTTCCTGTAGATTTTTCTTTTTCTTTTTATTCTTAATTTTTCTTGAGTAAACATAATTTTTCATTATGGCCTTATTTAGTAATAAAGGCTTCAATTTTGCTAGTTTTTCTGCCCCTAATATTTGTTTTTCCCCCCAATTTTATCCCTTAAGGTGCTTTGTTTGTTTGTTTAGGTTTGATTTATAGTATTTTTGCCTTTATTCTCTGTTCGGTAGAGGTAGGGTCCTGTGTCTGCTCAGGCTAGCAAAGAGCTGTAGATGTCAAGGGTCCCAACCAACCCAGCCACCCCAGAGGTTGGGATTTGTGGGTGAGGGTCAAAGTACCCTATTGTACACCACTATTACTCTCATCTCTCTCTTTTTGTTACTTTTTTTTCAATCTTACCTTTTACTCACCCCCTTTCCTTTATCTTTTCTCTTTATCTTTTATCACTTCTTGCTCTTCAGTCTTCTTGTCTGTTTAGTCCTTTACCAAAAGGACACTTCAATACCTTAGGTCAGAGTCACAGTAACTTAAAGACCAAGAGGCAGTGAAAGGAAAAAGTAGGACAAGGAAACAAACAAAAAGAAAACACTCATGAGGAAGAACCAGCACAAAAATCTTGGCAACATGAAAAACCAGACCAGAGCAAACCTCTCCCAAGGGATCATGAGGATGCTACTGCAGAAGATTCCATCTATAAAGAAATGTTAAAAATTATAGAAGGGGGATTTAAAATATGGATGATAAAAACAATGAAGGAAATTGCCGAGAGAGTGGGAAATAACCAAAAGAAAATCCAAAAACAGAATCAAGTAAGAGATGAACCATATGAAGGATATAGAAAGGATATAGCAGACCTTAAGTAATTGAAGCAGTCAATTAGGGAACTTAAAGATGCAATAGAAAGTATCAATAATAGATTAGACCATGCAGAAAAAAGAATCTCAGAGGTAGAGTATAAAGCCTTAGGAGCAAACTCAGGCAGTTGAAGAGACACAAAAAAGAGAGAGAAAGTAGAACATTTACTGACAGAATTGTGGGAGTTCTTGAAGCGTTCAAACATGTGAGTTATAGGTATCCCAGAAGAGGAAGAATTCCCCAGAGGAATGGAAGCCATACTAGAGGATATCATAAAGGAAAATTTCCCAAATATCACCAAAAATTCTATCACACTCCTTTCAGAGGGATATTGGACCCCAAGTTGCCTCAACTCAAATAGACCATCTCCAAGACACATTGTCATGAACGTGTCCAAAGTCAAGCAAAAGAGAAGATTCTGCAAGCTTCCAGGGGTAAGTGGCAATTGACCTACAGGGACAAATCCATCAAGTTGACTGTGGGCTTCTCAAATGAAATTTTTCATGCCAGAAGACAATAGTCATCTACCTTTAATCTACTTAAACAAAACAATTTTTGGCCCAGAATTCTATATCCTTCTAAGATAAGCTTTATCATAATCAAATAAATAAAATCTACAAACATTTATATATAACACTGAGGAAGTTTGCCAGAATATGACCAGCTCTACAAGAAATACTTAGGCCTGTTCTACACAACGACCATCACAATGGACAACCAGGAAAGTAAACACCTACAAACTAAAGGATAAAACCTAGCTTCCACAGTGACACAAAAGATAAAACTAAGCAATGGATTTTCACAAAATAAGATGGATAGAATGCCATCACAACTAACAATTATGTCAATTAATGTTAATGGCTTGAATTCCCCGCAGAAGAGGCACAGATTGGTTTATTGTATTAAAGAAAAAAAAAAAAAAAAACACAAGTCATCCATTTGTTGCCTGCAGGAAACACAGCTAGCCTCAAGGACAAATTAAAACTCAGGGTCAAGGGATGGAAGACAATTTTTCAGGCAAATGGAATTCAGAAGAAAAGAGGGATTGCAATCGTATTTTCATACACGTGTATGTAAAACAACTAAAGTCAAAAAGACAAAGATGGACACTTCGTATTTGTCAAGAAAAAAATACACAAGAAGACATTTCAATTCTAAATATTTATGCACTCAACTTAAATGCGCCAGATTCCTGAAACAGACCTAATTATTCTGAGAAGTATGATACCCCAAAACACCATATCAGATGACTTTAACACTCCTCTTACAGAGCTGGACAGATCCTGTGAAAAGAAAGTACACAAAGATACAAGGGACTTAAATGTGACCCTAGAACAACTGTACTTGATAGTCATATGTAGAGCACTCCATCCCAAAGCTAAAGAATATACGTTCTTCTCATTCACCCATGGAACATTCTTCAAAATAGATCATATCCTAGGACACAAATCAAACATCAACAAAATCAAAAGAATTTTAATTTTATCTTGTATTTTCTCAGACTACAAGGCAATTAAGGTGGAACTCAACTCCCTCAAAAATTGTCATCACCACACAAAGTCATGGAAATTAAATAACCTTATGTTGTATGACAGTTGGGTCAAGGAAGAGATAAAAAAGGAAATCATTACCTTCTTTGAGCACAACAACAATGAAAACACAAGCTACCACAACCTGTGGGACACAGCAAAAGCAGTACTAAGAGGGAAATTTATCACGTTACATGCCTGTATCCAAAAAACAGAAAGAGAGCACATCAATAAACTAATCGATCATCTTAAAGAAAGGGAAAAGGAAGAGTAATCCAATCCCAAACCTAACAGAAGAAAAGAAATAATCAAACATAAATCAGAAATAAATGAAACTGAAAATAAAGAATCATTTGGAAAATTAATGAAACAAAAAATTGGCTCTTTGAAAAGATAAATTAAATTGATAAACTATTGGCCAGATGAACCAGAGATAGAAAAGTAAAATTTTTAATAACATCAATCAGTAATGAAAAGGGGGAAATAACAACTGATACTACAGATATACAAGAGATTATTGCTGACTACTACCAAAAACTTTATGCCCAGATATTTGACAATGTGGAGGAAATGAACCAATACCTTGAATCACACCATCTTCCCAGACTTAACAAGGAAAAAATAGATCTCTTAAACAAACCAATTTCAAGCACTGAGATTGCAGAAGCAATTAAAAAAAAATCTTCCAACAAAGAAAAGCCCAGAACAAGATGGCTTCACATCAGAATTCTGTAATACCTTCAAAGATGACCTTGTACCTATACCGAAAACTCTATTCCAAAACAGGAGAAAGAAGGGACCTTCCCCAATACTTTCTATGAAGCAAACATCACCTTGATTCCAAAACCAGGTAAGAACCCAAACAAAAAGAACTACAGACCAATTTCACTAATGAATATTGATGCAAAAATACTCAACAAAATCTTGGATACTAGATAACAACTACTTATTAAAAAAATTATACATCATGACCAAGTAGGCTTCATCCAAGGGATATAAGGTTGGTTTAAAATACACAAATCTGAGAGATCTCCTGCATAGCTGAACACGTGGCAGTTCATGGAGAACGTGTCATCCCTTCCTCCACACCTTGCCCAGGGAGTCTCTTCATCTGTATCCTTTGTAATAAGCTGATAAAGGTTTGAGCTTGCGAGGGAGAGAGTCCTGAAGATGGCGACAGTGGTGGTCCCGTAGTTCATCACTCCCCAGTCAGCAGGTGAGAGGGAGGGAGTACTGGACCTTTCACCATGTGAATTGTCGGAGTGGATGGGCACTTGGCGACGCACAGCAATTTGGTGGATTGTTGTGTTTGAAATATAGTTCATAACTGCGGAAACTGCTGTAAACTGTTTCCCCCTGCACAGCGGAGGGGCAGCTGGCCTGTCCCACAGGGAGGACAGCAGGTCATAACTCACAAAACCTAATTGGGAAAAAATTCCAACGAAACGTGGATCTCAGAGTTTGACGACCAGAAAGGCACACTGCTAGGTCCCACGGAGACCCGCATGTCTCAGGCACGAGGCAGATACAAACATATGGGAATGCCCAAAACGTCGAGCATCTTTTCCCCAGATCATTGGGAATAGGTGTTCTGTCTGTGCTATCCCAGGGACAGAATTCTGGTGAGGTCTGACTGCGCAGGGGGACCGGGATCCTGTGGTGTGGAAAAGACACTTTGAGCTGTGGAAGGTGGCGT
>CAUYRH010143258.1:0-26079 GCA_963574655.1 Perodicticus potto | reverse complement strand
TTTCTGATATCTCAGCCCATTGCTTATGCAAGGGATCTTGTGCTTCATCTACCTTGTTGTTCCTTGGGGGAGTTGATCTACTCTTATTATTCATATTGCCAGAGTTTTTCTGTTGATTCAGCCTCATGATTATTTTTCACTGTTGCCTATGACCATCCTCAGAGTTGGGCAGGTGTCTCTCCCAGATCAGACCCTGGCAGGATCACTCTTTTGTTGCTGGATCTTTGTAGGGAGTGACCCTGTGTAGCTCCTCTGGGACTGCCCCAGCCAGGGAGTTCTGGCTTTGGGAGCAGTTCCAGAGTGTGGCATGCCCAGATCAAGAAGCAGGGTGTGGGATGGTGCACACAGTTCTGGGAGTGCCTTTGCAAAGGGAGCCCATGCCTCCAGCAGTCTCTGGCTGGGAGGAAGGCTCCGGTGGGAGGGCACAGGTCATGTGGCCTCCTGAATCCCTGGCCAGATGGGTGGGGTGCTGCAGAGGCAGAGAGGGTAGGGGAGGACACAGGTTGTGTGGCTCCTGGAGTTCCTGGCCTGGGCAGGCAGGCAGAAGCCTGGCAGATTCCCGGGAGTCCCTAGCCTGTGTGGGCAGGAGGCGGAGGCCCAGCAGGGAGTGGTGCATAGCCATGTGGAGGTTCTGGCGGAGTCCCTGGCCACTGCAGGTGGTGGACCGAGGCCTGGCAGGGCACAGATTGGTGCCACATGGAGGTCCCGGCAGAGTCTCTGGCCACAGCCTGCGGCAGGCAGGGTCCCAGTGGGGTGAGGATCAGAGCCACGTCCAGGTCCTGGCAGAGTCCCTGGCCATGACAGGTGGCAAGCCAAGGCCTGGCAGAGTCCCTGGCTGCTGCAAGTGGAGGGCCGAGTCCAGCGGGGCCCAGATCAGAGCCGCACAGGTGTCCCCACTGAGTTCCTGGCCGCGGCTGGCGGCAGGCCAAGGTCTGGCAGGGTGCCAATCGAGGCCATACAGGGGTCCTGGCAGAGTCCCTGACTACAGCAGGTGGTGGGTTCAGCAGGGCGCAAGTGGAGCCCAGCAGTTCGGGTGGAGTCCCTGGCCTGGGGGCTGGCAGAGGCTCGGTGGGGCCCCAAAGTCTCTGACCTGGCTGGCCGCCTGATCTGGCAGACAGGGAGGGTGGGCACTGCTCAAGTCCTCCTTCCTCAGTTTCAGCAGAGGTCAGGCTTCTGGTGCATCAGGTAAGGGGGGAAGGGTGTACTAGAAGTTTAGAATGGCAGAAAACTTTAGTTCAGTTTTTCTGTCTGAAGCTTGGTTTCTTGGAGTCGCAGCTTGCCTCAGCAGAGGTGACCTGCAGTTATCACTTCTCTCTCTCAGCTGGTTTCCCAGTCTTCTGCTCAATTGGGCAATTTCTGGAGGTTATCTTTCCTTTTGGACAAGAACCTCTGTCAGAAGCTGCTTCCAGTTGGCCATCTTACCCCTCCCCCCCAATAACTTCATTTTAAAAAGAGAGAGATGATTCCATCACTAATGTTACTGGAACTGCTTCTTGAGTCCTCTGGTTGTTTACTTTCCATGAAGCATTATAACTCTGGGCCTGTCTCCAACACTTTTACCACCTGATTGGTCAATTTAGGATGATGAGGCATTCTCAACTCTGCTTAGCCCTTCCTCTAGGGAGTGAGTTAGCCAGACAGCAGGAGCGCTAGTCACCCAGGGGTCTGCAGGTCAGCATTGCTTGAGCACCATGGGTGAATGGGCCTGTCAGGGGATCAGACAGTAAGTCCATTCATCTCCCTTGCTAAACTAGATCTTTCACCTTAGACTCCCAGTAATAAAGGAGTGACTTTCATTTTAATATTTACCTTTTTCTTTCATTTTTCAACTCGTTTAAAACTTATGCAAAAAGAACATTATTTCTTGGGGACCTCGACAACTGGCAGCCAGAATAGAATTTGCAGTCAATCATCAGAGGCTTAAAGAATCTTTTTCTCCTGCTAATTGCTACATAGCCTCCACTTGCTACCCATAATGTGGTCTTCAGATTGCCTGGGTGCTTGTGAGAAATGTACAGTACTGGGCCCCATCCCACACTTACAGCCTGGAATCTGCATTTTACCAAGATCCCAAGGCAATTATTGTGTACATTAAAGTTTGATAGCAAGGCATTAGACAGCTAGTAGTAAATATTAACAAGAAGATGAGTATGACTCTCTCCTAAATCAATCTTACCATGTAAGTTTAATTTGTAGTTATTTTATTGTTTATAAGTTTATTTAAGTTTATTATTTTTAAATAGGATTTTACAACAAACTTCACCAACTTTTCCAATAGTAATATAATTGTATTGATATAATACCAATTGTTGCAAACATGTAGCACAATTTATACTTTAAAAAGAAGAACAAGGGCAGTGCCTGTGGCTCAAAGGAGTAGGGCGCTGGCCCCATATGCTGGAGGTGGTGGGTTCAAACCCACCCCTGGCCAGAAACTGCAAAAAAGAGAACAATAGCTTGGTGCCTGTAGCATAGTAGTTACGGTGCCAGCCACATGCACCGAGGCTGGCAGGTTCAAACCCAGCTTGGGCCAGCTAAACAACAATGACAACAGCAACAAAAAAGTAGCTGGACATTGTGGAGGGCACCTGTAGTCCCAGCTACTTGGGAGGCTGAGGCAAGAGAATCATTTAAACCTAAGAGTTTGAGATTGCTGTGAGCTATAACACCACAGCACTCTACTGAGGGCGACATAGTGAGACTCTGTCTCAAAAAAATAAAAAGAACAAAATAAACAATTTTTATAAAAATTATATTTTATATAATTACAAAATAAGCTATGTTGAACACATGCATATGAATTTTCTTTTCTTCTTCTTTTTGTTTTTGTAGAGAAAGAGTCTCACCTTATTGCCCTTGGTAGAGTGCCGTGGCATCACACAGCTCACAGCAACCTCCAACTCCTGGGCTTAGGCAATTCTCTTGCCTCAGCCTCCTGAGTAACTGGGACTATAGGCGCCCACCACAACACCCAGCTTACATGCATATGAATTTTCTATAGTGGTAGAGTTTAGCAGATTGGTTTCCAGTCTCTAGTTTAGTTTTGCTATAACACACAGGGCCATCAGAGCTCCTGTAAGTAGAATAAAAACTTTCATGTGAGCCTTTGTGACAGCTTTGTTTTCATTTTCGGCCAATGATGCACCACTTTTGACAGAAAAGCGTAAGAGGCAGGGGAACATGTGACTCGTTTACTTCCTCTTTTCAACAGAATGTCAGCCTGAGTCTCACTGCACACGTTTCAAGATCAGATTATTGTAAGATAATAACACCTCAGGCTTGTGTGGTAGGCTGTCATTAGCAAAGCACCTTCCTGGGTATTATCTTGTCTATCCTCCCACTGACTGGCAAGGTGGGTGACATGAAGCTTTGCCTATGGATGAGAAGAGGCAGGCATGCTCAGGCTGACTTGTCTGACATGAAGCTCTGCTTATGGATGAGAACAGGCAGGCATGCTCAGGTTGCCCTTTCTGACATGAAGCATTGCTTATGGATGAGAACAGGCAGGCATGCTCAGGTTGACTTGTCTGAGAGCATGGGGTGGGAAAGAGCTGAACAAAGATGGACAGTCCACTGCCCCGACTCCAAGATTGCATGTGTCTGAATGTGCAATGCTCCACAGAACTGGAGTCAGAACACAGAAATAACAGAGACTAATAGGGATGGAATCATTTGCATGTATGGGACACTGCTTTACATGTTTCACCTTTGAAAATTCATGCATATTTTAACACATTTAATTCTCACTTAATGACCCAATAATCTACACTTGATCTTATTTATCCAAAAGGCTGAGAAGTGATACAATGACCTAATAATCTAGTTATTTTTGCTTATGTAGATAATACATATCTATATATGCCTTTGGCTTCAGCTTCTGAGAAAATGTATCTATATCAGATCAGATCAAAAACTGACTTCTGTGAAATGTCAAAACACAAGTCTCTTTATTACTAGGAATAATACATCAGTTTGGATTATAAAGGACTTCAGACGTGAAATGACATAGATTTAGTGGTGTACTGTAAGTGGCTCAAAACCATCCATCTAGGGAGAAAAGGCCCTGACTGTAGATTTGGCCAATTTCTGAGGTGTACACACAGTAGAACCTCTAAGTTGGCCACCCAAGGGACTGTAACAAACTGGCCAACATGTGGAGGTGGTCAACATAAGGAACTAGGCCTACTGTACTGATCAGTACAAGTGGTACATGTCCAGTCTATGAAAATTAGGTCAACATTAGAAGGTAGTCAACTTAGGGAAGTGGTCAGCTATGGGGCTTCTACTGTATTTCCACCATAGCCGATTTCATGTCAAACTTTGAACTTGACATCACTAAACTTGGAGCTGGGAGAGAGGCACACAACCAACTCTTACAAGCTGGTACTATTTCTGACCCAGACCCATGTATGACTCATTTTTAAGTTGGTATTCTTCCCACACTTCTGTAAGCCTAAATTGTTTTGTTTTAAAAAATATTTTTACATCAATTTTGACACTTTCTTAGTTACTGTTAATTTTTCCAATTTTTTAAAAATTAATTATCCCAATAGTCTGTAGACAGTGGGAAGACCCATATGCAGCTAAGAATTGGCAAACTTTTTTGTAAAAGGCCAGGCAGTAGATATTTTAAACTTTGCAGGCCACATACTGTCTCTGTCAGATAGTCTTTTTTGTTTGTACAATTATTTTAAAATATAAGAATTATTATTAGGTCATAGACTGTTAAAAAGCAGCTGGATTTGTTCCAAGGCTATAGTTTGTTGACCTCTGCCTTAAGCCCTGGAAAGACAGGTCAGAGAGAAAAATTAGATCTGTCTTGTAGTCAGACACTCCTGATTTTTTTGTTTAAGACAGCGTCTTCCTCTGTCACCAAGCTGGAATGCAATGGTACTTATAGCTTACTGCAGCCTCAAACTGCCTCAGTCTCCTAAGCAGTTGGGACTATACGCACACACCACCATACTTGGCTAATTTTTTCCTAATTCTTTTTTTGTAAAGACAAGGTCTCACTATGTTGCCCAGGGTGGTCTCAAACTCCTGGCCTCAAGTGATCCTGCCGCCTTGAGGATCCACCAGACCCAGGCCTGATCTTCATTGTCCCTGTGATATCAGCAGGTTCATTTTTCTACTTTACAGCATTATAAGGGTTAAATTAATTAATTGCCTATGAAAGCTCTTTCTAAAGTATAATGTTTCAACCATCGTGGATTATCACTGTTACATGAGTCATTATGAAAGTTTCAAGATACCCAACAATAAAGAAACTTAAAGTCTGGCTGAACAGAAACAAATGAAGCCCTCTCAGCACCACCAATAAGCCAAACAAGCTGAAACTTGCAGAGATGAATCAGAAAGGATGCTGTAATTGTGTTTCTTGGAAGTGAAGTAATGGACCATAACACAGTCTGTCTTAAAACTTTCCTAGTGAACCACACAGCAGTATCCCGAATTGCCCATGAACCTATTGTAGCTATGATCCCAGTTTAATTACAACCTCTACCCAGAGCAGAAAGTACTAGATCTTTAAATATCATACCTGGAAATCTTAACAGCAGTGAGGACTGGAACAAGCTTAGGGCATTATTATAAATTCTTCTGTTTGTTTTAAGCCCCTCTGGGGGGAACATCTAGGTCTCCAGCATTGGGTAGCAATTTCAATCTTAGCTCTCCTTTGCATTGTTCAGGGCTCTGACCCTGCAAATATACTGCCTGGCAAACAGTAGGTGCTCAATCTATACTGAATGAATGAATGAATGATTATTTTCAATTATTTGAGCTCTTACTTTCTGTGAACCACAGCTCTCCCAAGCCACATTCCTCAGGTCCTCAGTCAGCCACGTGCCTATACCAGCACTAAGAGGAAATCCTCCCCAGGAGACGTTTCCCTGGCTCCATGGACAGGAGGGAAATGAAGCCAATACTATGCACATGCCACATCCACCTACCCATAGTAGTTGAATAGATATCTGACTTTCTTTCCATCTTAAAAGTCAACATAATTAGAATTACATCCTAATAAAAGGTAATTATTTTTTAAAAGAAAATAAAAATAAAAAGAAGAGATCCCACTTTTGAATTCACTGAGAAATCCAATCTGACAATTAAAGGAGGAGCGTTCCAAGAGCCGGGTTGATATGAGGACGCCTCAGGACAGAGGTGACCTTAAGCAGCAATCCCTTCCATTATTATAATTAATGTTTAGACAAGGCCTCATTATATGCAAATACTTTAAAGGAATTTATTAATCTTTTGTACTTTATGACCAAGAATTTTAGAGCACTTTGAAAACAAAGATTAATTACCATAGGATTTAGCAAAGAGGTGGTGGAAAAATAAATGAGTCATTAATTCTATAGTGTTAAGGAAACCTTTATCTATTAATATTTCACAGAGTCTAGGGAGCACAGAGAGACTCAAGAAAAGTCACACAAAAATTTAGCAGCAGAACTAAAATTACAACAAATGGATTTTCATTTCTTTATAAAAACATAACTATAAGAAGTTACTTTTAGACTGGGTACAGAGGCTCATCCCTGTAATCCTAACATTCTGGGAGGCCGAGACAGGTGGATTGCTTGAGTTCAGGAGTTCCAGACCAACCTGAACAAGAGTGAGACGCAGTCTCCACTAAAAATAAAAACACTAGTTGGTCATTAGGGTGGGTGCCTGTAGTCCCATCTACTTGGGAGGCTGAGGCAAGAGGATTGCTCAAGCTCAAGAGTTTGAGGTTGCTGCGAGCTATGATATAGGCACTCTACCTAGGTAACAGAGTGAGATTCTGTCCCAAATTTAAAAAGTTACTTTTAATTGTATAGTTTTTAAAAATTATTACTATTTAAACACAGTTGGTAGAATTTTAAATTCTAATGTCTAAATCAAAACACATTTCTCTCAATTCTATTGCCTCAGAAACTTCTCATACCTTCACTTTGGAGGATAAGCTGGGACCCCCTTTTCAAACTCAAATAGGGATGGTTCCATCTATCTGAAATGCGTTTCTACTTTATGTTTTAAGTAAAGTTTCTAACTATACAGACAATGAGTTACAGAATGATAACCAAATAAAGGAAGAGTTAAGAATCCAGTTTTAGAAAAGAAAGAAAACTTCTTTCAGAAGCCAGCGAGAAAAAAAAATGTACAACTATACTTTTTGTGTTTTTGTCAGTACATTAGGAATAAAGAACCAGGCAAGGAATTACGACATTTGTTAGACTCCAAAGAGCTGTCATAAAATGCTTCTGAACATAGGAGCTAGAGTGATTAGGAAAGCTGGTATCGAAATAAATAGAAAGAGATCTTCATAGACCAATTCAAACTGGTCAATGCGTTTTTACAGAGTTATGAAATCATTCAGCATTTAGTTATATTTCACTTTTATTCATCTCTGGTGAAGACATTTTCTAACCAGAACATCCATTTCCAGTAAAAGAAGAACAGAAATACTACAAACTAGTGATATTTTAAACAAAATGACTGAAAAATATATTTTTAAAGATCAACTCTGGTGGATTGAAAGAATCAAATCAAAGTAGTTCTGACTTCAGAATGGATCTTAAAAGGTCTAGGAATGGATGGCTGTTGCCAAATCTCACAGTGTATATGAAAGCCACACTAGTGCTCATCCATACCATGCCACTGTGAAATTAAATAACAGTAACTGTCAACTGTCAATGACTTTGCCCTGTGAATTAGCCATTTTGCAGATCATCTATAGCAACACTTTAACCCCAGATCCGTTTTCTTCTTTGCTATTCTACGTGTTATGATGCATCTTCCCCACTATCCCTTGATACTTTCAAGAGAAGAAACTTACTTAGAAAGTAATCTAGCCTATATTCTGCAAATATCATTTCAAGCAATCCTAACCTTATGAGAAGGACTATAACAAAGAGGCTCATCGTCAAATAGATTTGAGTCTAACTGCTGATGATTCCTCTCTCTTGGTGACTCACAATGCACTTCAGATTTTAAAATTTCTGCAAAGTCTTTCAGTAAAGAAATTCTTTTAACTATAAATAGTCATTTTTTCCCCTTTTTCTTCAGATGACATTTGTTAACATTCCACGGAATGTGTTTATAGACACATTCTGGGAGCCCTTCCATAAATAAACTAAGAGGGAGCTAAGCCAGCTAAAGGGATATTTCATAGCTACACTGACTTTCAAAGACTCAACATGAAGACAATAATATAAAATATCTTATTAATAGGTTTATATTGCCTACATATTAAAATGATGTCACAGCACCTATGGCTCAGGGAGTAGGGAAGGTTCATACCCAGCCCTGGCCAAAACTGCACCAAAAGATATATATATTTATATATATATAAAATAATAATTTAAAAAATGATATCTCGGATATATTGGTTTAAATCAAATATTTAAAAATCTTAAATGTCATAGCTACATTTTTAAAGCCCAACTGTAGAGTACCAGAATCACCCACACAATGCTAAGCCCTGGGGTCTGTACCAGCTCATTCTCTGCATCTGCTTGCCTTCTCCCAGCACCATCATGCTTCTCTCTTCTCTTCAGTTACCCCTGCAGCCTGCCCTAGTTATATCTTAAGATCAGCATTATTTTTTGGTGGTGCCTGTGGCTCAAGGAGTAGGGCACCAGCCCCATATACCAGGGGTGGCGGGTTCAAACCCAGCCCTAGCCAAAATTAAAAGAAAAAAAGATCAGCATTATTTTTTGACGTTCTTTGAGTTTAGGTGAAAATTAGACTTTTGCTTTTAGTTGGAAGTTAGCAGTACTTGAAAAATACATGCATCTAAGAAAGTCAGTATCAGGAGTATGTATAAGAAAAACTAGAATAAAAATATGCAAAGTGATTTTTGAAATATCAGTTTCAGTGGCATATAATGGTTTTTGGACTAAGTAAAGGCATTGAGATTATATTTCACTATACATCGCATTAACTCAAAAACATCACCAGGCATTTGCTGAGAATGGCCAAGCAGTGAAGAGGAGAGTAGAAAAAACAGGATGAGACATGGTCTGTTGAATCCTATGATGTCTCTTTCTGTCAGCAAAATAATGATGAAAATAATCTCTTCTGAGAAAATACTAATAGCAAATTGTTCTTCCTCATTTCCCTTCCATTTTTCTCTGGCATCCAGGAATTTTCAGACATAGCACTCACTGAGATTATAACACCAAAGTTCTTGGTGAAATAATGTTTAATGTCTGTCTCATCCACTAGCATTGAGCCTCATAAGGAAGGTGCTCTCTCTACTTGTTCACTTCTCAAAACTGTGTTCTCAAAACTAGCACTTACAGGTGTCAAGAAAACACTGGTGGAAGGAAGGACGAGGGAAGGAAGAAGGGAAGGGAGAAGGGGGAGGGGAGAAGGCAGGAAGGGAAGAAGAAATGGATTTTTTATTATTCTTTGAGGTTTGGTTGTTATGCCAGAGTAATGATGGATTTATAGTCTCCTGCCTGGATTTCCAGTGGCCCCATAGCTTAAGGGTATAATCTGTGGTCATGAAGTAGGGCGTAATTAACCAATTAAGCATTAAACTATGACTCCATTTTCATTTGCACTGTATTCTAACTAGTCTTTGGAGTAGAACACTCATATTTTCAGAGAAAAAAAACATGTAGTTCTCATACTAAGTAGGATCCATTTGGGTTTTATACCTGGATAGAGATGTCTGGCCATGTGAGGTCTTATGAAGAAAGGAATGGGATGAGAAGAGTTTAAATTTGATGTTTTTATATTATTTGCCTGTAACTAAGAAATTCATATTTGATTAGCATGAAAAGAGGACCATAAAGATAATCTGGTCACCCTGCCTCACCCTTTCCTTTTCTTCTTCCATTCAAACCCTGACCAGATGACCTAAGAGAGCTGCTGCATATTTGTCCTCATGATTTTGCTAAATATGCAAACTGCAATTAAGTAGAAGCCAAGACAGCATACAAAGTCAGCAAGCATTTAAATATCATTAACTTATTGGCATACAGCGTGAGATCATCGATATATTCTCATAGAACAAGAGGAGGGAAAAAAAGATAATCATTAAAATATTTTTTCTAGCCAGAGAAATATTTATGAAAAGTCTCAAATTAACACATTTTTCATTATTATGCTGAGTAGGGTGTAAAAAAATAGTGCTGCTTCAACAAAACAGAAAAGGACTCAGGTACTCTCATATTTCTTTTATGAGCCTAGATTAGAGCAGGGCCATTCCATCTGATTGTAATTCCTGTAGGTAACCAGATGGTCAGGCAGCACACCAAGAATTATAATAATCTATGTGGGATGTTTCTAAGACATGAGTTAATGCTTTCAACCCCATAAAGCTTGGGATTTTATGGAGATGAACCACATTATAGACCCACATGCAAGCATGTGCTCATCGAAATTACCTCAACTGAATCAACAGCTCAGCTCATTTGCACCTCCTAACCTTCTAGAACTGATCTGTAAGATGCATTCTCAAACCCATCTCTCCTTTCTAAGGTTTGAAATTAGATACAGAAAAACACATATAACTTGCAGTGCTAATATGCATCCTAGGATACAGATAAACGGGTAAATTGCACTGCTTAGATAAGCACGCTTGTTTGTTTTTGTTTGTTTTTGAGACAGAGTCTTAGTTTGTCTCCCTTGTAGAGTGATATGCCATCATAGCTCACAACAACCTTAAACTCTTAGGCTCATCATAGCTCACAGTAACCTTAAACTCTTAGGCTCAAGCAATCCTCTTGCCTCAACCTCCCGAGTAGCTGAAACTATAGGTGCCTGGCACAACACCCAGCTATTTTCTAGAGAAAGGAGCTCCCTCTAGCTCAAGCTGGTCTCCAACTCCTGAGCTCAGGCAATCCACCTGCCTGGCCTCTCAGAGGGTTGGGATTATAGGCATGAGCCACCTCGCCCAGCCTAGCAAGTGTTCCTAAATTTCTAAATTTAAAATTCTTAAAATCTATTCCCTCCCTGAGGTTTCAAGAGACAGTGACAGAGGTGATTATGCAAGAGATGGGAAGGGGCATAATTGGAAGGATTCACGACAGTAAACTGCTCTCCACTGCTTGTCCCTAATGAACTGAGAGTCAGTTTTGGTGCAGTGGTAGGAAGGCAGGCCCGAAAATATAAGGCACTATCACCAGTCAATGGCATCAAGAGTTTATGTAACTTCTCTTGACCTCAGCATCCCCAGCTGGGGATAAGTAATACCAGCCTCAGAGCTTAACTGTGGAGTAACCTGTGTAAAGTGCCTGGAGCACAATCCACAGCCAGTGAACATCTTTTACTTTTGTTCTTAGATTTTTTTTCTTTTTTGGTAATAATACTTTCATTTTTTAGAACACCGCATTGTTTTCAAAGCTCTTCTACATAGGTTTTCTTAGCTGATCTCCATGGCAACATATGGTATGAATATCAGTTCTATTTCACAAATGAGAAAACTGAGTCTCATTCTAGAATCAAGCTGGTTTTACTTCTTGTCCGGTGTTATTCTCACTTGAATGAGTATTAAGAAAGCTGAAGTTATCCGAGGAATTAGGTCAAAACGGTGTGTAGATTCTAAGACAAAAATACAACAATCTAGGCTGGGCACAGTGGCTCACGCCTGTAATCCTAGCACTCTGGAAAGCCAAGTTGGGTCGATTGCCTGAGCTCACAGGTTCAAGACCAGCCTGAGTAAGAGCAAGACCCCATTTCTAAAAATAGCCAGGTGTTGTAGGGAGCGCCTGTGGTCCCAGCTATTTGGGAAGCTGAGGCAAGAAAATCACTTGAGCCCAAGAGTCTGAGGTTGCTATGGGCTATGACGCCATGGCACTCTACCGAGGGTGACAAAGTAAGACTTTGTCTCAAAAAAAAAAAAAAAGAAAAGAAAAAGAAAAAATATATATAAAACAATCTAAATTTTTAAAAGTTGATATTAGGTTAGATAGACATGAGAATATTATGGTAATTCAGGTGATATATTTTATTTTTACTACGTAGTTGGGGCTATAGGAGACTAGACATGAACATCGTCTTAAGAAATACATCCTAAAGAGTGCATGGTAGGGATTTAGTAGGCTTGTGGAGAGCTAAGAATTCGTCTTTATTGTTTGCCATAGTCTGCAACAATATCCACACATGTAAACATATAAAACAGTTATTAAGTGTTCTTGCCATTGCTAAGTTAATCTTAGGAAGTATGAGTCAGTTTCAGCAACTTAAAAATAATAAAGTCCTTTATAACATGGTTAAATATCCATTTTCATTGCATTCCTACAATTAGCATGCACACCATCACTAGAAGTCTTCGTGTAGAAATGAAGCTTTAAAACTATTTTATGAAAAGCTCAGAAACAAAAAGGTGGAACAAAGGGGTAAAATCAACAGTTTTGACAAATTTTAGAAGATAAAGAGGAGTAAAAATATTTGGAAAGAGGGTACACGTGCAGCACCAGCACCCTGTCTGGTAGACAGAAGGCTTTCTAGTCAAGTTTTCCTTTTCTACCAGGTGAAGGTATTCAGAAGAATAAAAAGCAGAGATAAGCCAACGATTAAATCTGAGAACAGAGCAAGATGCAAGGTAGGGTTAGGGTGATTAGGGTGACTGTGTTATGGTTTGTAGAAATATTAATAGAATAATTCATCAATAATTTCTGAAAACCCACTGTGTGGAGCCTGGCTGGGTTGCTGTCATGAGCACTCCACTGCACCACCTAGTCACCACTTCATTTCCCAGCTGCCAAAGTGCTGGCGGCTCACAGCTCTGTTCCTCTCATGGCCCTGCCCTTGGCTGAAGGGAGCTGCCACACCCACAGTTGTGCTTCCACCTCCAGCAGCAATAAGCCCCCCAGGGATTGATGGCTGCACGGCTACAAGGCCCAGTAGCCCCTTGCCTCAATTGGGACAATTCTGAAGGGCCATCCCAGCTCTGGAGCCCCCCGTGGGTATGGCCAAAGTCTCTGTGACAACATCACAGTGTGCTTCCCTTGTTCCTTCCTCATGTTGATCCTTAGAGCGCTCACCTAGAACCTATTTCCTGTAAATCTCCATGTCAGAGCTGTTTGCAGAGAACCCAATCAAGGACAGCTGCTTACAGAAACGGTCTTAGGAAGAAGACTCTATCCTGAGGTTGTGGGGATAGATGCCTGCTGGCTGGCTCCCAGCAAGAACCCTCATCCTCTTCCCCCGTAATACCCTGACAAGTTGTAGGGGTCAACTGTCAAATGGTTTGCTGATGGTGAACTGGGATGGAACGACAGGAGAGGGAATGCACTGGCTCAGGCATTTGAGAGGTTTGGTGGCCACCAGCGCTGTGAGGGTTATGGAACAGGGGAAACCTGACTGCGCAGAGGGGACTGGCTTCACTGCAGAAGGGCCTGAGTTCAAGCTGACACTGAAGGGTGAATTTGCACCCAAAGGGGAGCAGAGGATGGTACATAAAAGCTTTCCACTCAAAAGAAAAAACACATACAGAAGCTTGGGTACAGAAATTTAGAAGACTTGCAAAATGGCCAATGAATCTCTAGAGAGTGGAAATAGCCTAAGGGGAAGCATGGTGTCAGAGGAGGCTGGAAAAATAGGCAGGGGTCAAATCACAGCCACGGCAGGATGCACGGGGTCACCTTATAAACAGGTTTGAAGCAAGGAAGCTGCAAGATAAGATTTGCCTTTAAAAGAAAATCTCTATTTGTGAACTAATTGAAGAGAGCAAAAATGGAAATGAGGAAAACAGCCTAATCAAGGCTGTTGCAGTGGCCCACAGTGGCATGGGACGGCTCTCATTAGGGCCTTGTCTACTGGTTCACTCAACCACTGTTTTGGAGATGGAAAGGCCAAATCCACCCCATCCACTGGCTGATAGCTACATAAATGATCTGGACAGTTTCCCTTTAGTTGGAGATTTAAGCCTCTATTTAAATACCAGAACCTGCTCTCTGCAGTAACAGGGATTTTGTTACTGTGCTATATCCCCAGCCCCTAGAACAGCGATCAGGGCTTCAGAGATGGTTCCCAGTACATGTTTGTAGAACCATTGAATAAATGAATTTGAAAGAAAAAATTCCTAATGTAAGTGTATCAAGGGACATCCATACCTTAATCCAAATAATAAATGTGAGCAAAGGCTTGAGGGGGGTAGTAGGGTGACAAGAAGGAGGTTATGGCAACTTGCCATTTATTATACTTCTAGAGTGGGTAGGTATTGGAGATGATGAGGGCAAGTTGGAAATCTTAAGGAGACTGGTCAAAAATACAAACTTCTGAAGGCAAGTCCAGACCTTGTGCTGGTGAGAACTTTCAGAGTAACAACTGTGCTGTTTCAACATCAGCCGGTCACCCTCCCCCCGCCCCGTCGTTTCTCACTTCCTGTTTTTTCATTTTGTTTTGTTTAGTTGTATTTAACGGAAGGATTTGGTGTTATAGTTGAATGTCATCTAAACCAGTGGTGAAGCCCAAATGACGTCCAATCCTCGCTTCCAGACCTGGGCCTAGAGAAAAGCTCATCAGCGCCAGGGAAATGTGACAAGGTAATGTCCCAGCAGCTGTGTTTCCATCTGAGGGCGGAGACCAAGGCTGAGAGCTGCACTTGACACCACTCAACTCTGAACCTTTCTCTGCTGCTCAGAACCGAAAATCAATTTTATGTAGGAACAATAAGTGATCCCATATTGAGGAGGCCTGTACAGGTGAGCCTGTGCCCTCTGTCGCGGTTATAAACTAGGACATTGCATATTCATGCCTTGAGAGGCACGGAGGACGTCCACGCTATGGAGCACGAGAGAACAGCGACACCCAGTGGCTAGCTGGCTGGGTTTCTGCTCAGGCTTTGCTCTAGGTACTGACTTCTGCGTTTGTCCTTCCAAGCCTGGGAACCCGGTGAAACTCCAGACAAATTCCAATTTCAGGGTTCTACCAATGATATTAATTCTTCCATCTTCTCTGCCAGAATTTTTACTTTCAGGATAAGCACTTATCCCTCTTTAGAGTTGCGATGTTTTCAACTGCATCATAAAATGTATCAAATGTTTAATGTTCAACAGTCCATCAAATGTAAAATCCCAAAACTGTATGTTCCGTAGTTTTCAGAATAAGGTTTGTCATTCAGTCAACAAACGTTTTCTGTATACTCACTAGGTGCCAAGCAGTGAGTCAAAAAGGAATTCTCGACTCTGGAGGTTGCATTCTTATTGGTGGAGGCAGAGACACACACTTGCCCAGACATCCCATAATGTCAGCTCACAGTAAATGCTAAGAAGAAAAAATAAACAACGTAAGGGCATAGAATCTGACAAGGGGATTGGTATGATTTGGGGATGGGTGAAGGATCATATGAGTTCTCTCTGAAAACATCTGAGCAGAAACTAGAATTAAGTGAAGGATCAGATCATAGACACTAACTTACCAGCGGTACAGCATTCCAAAGGGAAAGGCAAATTGTAAAGATGACGTTCGTGCAGAATCAAGATTCTAGGAAAAAATTTAAGTTGAGATCATTAGTGCTGAAATAAAATTATACCAGAAAGACATTTTCATTCTGTTTTTAGTCAAAGAAGGAAGGAAGCTATGAGCCTAAGCTCAACTTTCAAATTGCAGACAGAAGGCACAACAGTTCATTGCAGTTAATCTTGGAATTAGGAATTTAGCTTCAAAGTAAAATAGTGTAGTATAATAACAAAATGCCACTTTTGATCATTTATTTCCACGAAAAGGCAAAGAGACTATTAGCTAGGAATGAGGATAATCATGCAGGCCCCACCCCAAGCATGTTCAACAGGAACAAGACAGCTACAAGCACCCCACTGGCAGGTAAGGGCATTTTACTCATGTACTCATGCATACACTATACAAGTTTTACATTCATAAAGGTATTTGGTCACAGAAGAGGGATTTTTTTTCTTTTTATTTCTCCTTCTTCAGGTATAACTTACCTAACAGTAAAGAATACATCTCTTAAAGGTACAGCTTGTTTAATTTTTATAATGTTTGAGTTTAACCTCCGTCTGGGCCAGTGGTTCTCAGCCTTCCTAATGTCGCGACCCACGGGTTGAGAACTGCTGATCCAGACCAACATCCCCAGCTTCTCCGAAGTCTTCATGTCTCCCCTCTCTCCTAAAGTTAATCGCTATTCTCACTTCTGTCAGTGATATTAATATTTATCCTTTATCTAGGACTTCTTACAAATGAAATCACATAGCATGTATTCTTTTTTTTCATAGTTTTTGGCCAGGGCTGGGTTTGAACCCGCCACCTCCGGTATATGGGGCCAGCGCCCTACTCCTTGAGCCACAGGCACTGCCCACATAGCATGTAGTCTTTATGTGTCCAGGTTCTTTCACTCAATTGTTCATCTATGAAATTCATTCAAGTTGCTACGTGTGGCAGGGAATACATTTATTTTCATTGCTGTCTAGTATTCCATCATGTAAACATATGACAGTTTATATTGTCAAACTTTTGGGTTTTTTCTTGTTTAGGGTTATTATGAATAAATCTGTTATTAACATTTGTGTATACGCCTTTTGATAAAAGTAAGCATTTATTTTTGTTGAGTATATATCCAGGATTAAAATTACTGATTCATAGTCTGGGCCAGTTATGTAATTTGCAAGGCCCAGTGCAAAATGAAAACACAATGCCACTTTTCAAAAAGCAGGGGGGGAAAGTACCAGTAAAGGCATAAAAATATAAAGAAACCATTTTCCTTTTTTTCTCTATCTTTTCGTCTCAACTTGTTATGATATTCTTTTATGTGCTATTTAATGTCATTCTAAGTAAGGAAAAATTAAAACATTTAAATATCAGCTTGAATTTCACCATCCATTTTTATATTGTACAGTGGCGACTTTAAATGGGGATATAAGCACATTTAACCTGTATGTAGAATCACTAGATTACGTGATTTGTATTCCACAGCTCATACATTCATATGCACTTCCTTCTTGGAAATGCTACACAGAATTAGTTAAATATTTTTATTTCACTTCTTGATATTCCACATTATGCTAACACTTTTTAGCTTCAGTTTACTGGTGAGAAAGAATGATTAGAAGGGAAAGAACTATAGGTTGCCCACTTTTTCTTTTTCTTTTTGAAGTTTTTGGCCGGGCCTGGGTTTGAACCCACCACCTCTGGCATATGGGGCTGGTGCCTTACTCCTTTGAGCCACAGGCGCCGCCCCGCCCACTCTTTCTTTTTCCTTCTTTTTGCTGTTTCTAGTATATGTGGCTGACTAATGCAGGGTAACAGTATAAGTAAGAAAAGATTTGTTGGTTTTGTGTTTCTTAAAATAGCATTGTCTTCAATCTGCATTTATAGCAAGTTCTGGTTCAAATGGAAACGAGGCCTCTTTTGGCTTTCCAAGTCCCCACTTTCCATGTACTGCTCTGAGTTTCGCTGAACTCCCAGGCACTGTGATTTCACCAGAATCTATGCTCCTGAGGTGTGGGGATGCTGTAAGTGAATGGGGTAGCAAGAAACAGCAGCAGACACACGAATTGCCCATTCCTCCTCTGCGTGGGTGCACGCTCCACAGTCTTACATGACTTCACTTACAAAAAATAACTTTAAAATTCAAATCATTAAGAATTCAAGACATTGATAGCAAAGCATTGATGGTGCTGGCTCTTTTAGGAAAACTATTTGTTTTCCAATTTAACCAATTTTACACCTCTAGAGTATGAGCATTCTAGATGCTCTAACTTCTCACCAGCAATGGGCATGGTTTAACCACTAAAATGAGAATTGATTAGCCTCTCACTGTGGTTTTAATTTGCTTTTCCCTGATGATCAATGATGTGGAGATGCCTGCTTTCTATTTTGATATCTTCTCTTATAAAATACATGTATCTATTCAAACTTTTGCCCATTTTTATATTGGGTTGGCCTATCTTTTTCTTATTGATTTGTAGGAGTTATAGTTTCTGCATTGTTTTGTATATAAATATTGCAAATGTCTTCTCCTGGTCTGTATTTACTTTTTGACTCCCTGGATGGTGTCTTTTGATAAACAGTATCTGATAATTTACCAAGCTATAGTTTTATAGTAAACCTTGATAGCTTGATGTAAATTGCCCAGTTTTGTTCCTCTTTAAGATTGTCCTGGCTCTTCTAGGCCCTTTTGAAATAAAAAGCTATGAAATGATCTATGTGCTAATGTAGCATTTTCAAAACTCTTCGGATCTTAATTCCTTAAATTACCCAGAAAAGGGAATTATGCTACCTTAGAGGTGAAACCAGGTTGCCTCTGGATTTGGACCAAAGCAGATTATTAATGTTTTGCTTTGATTTTCTATACTGGAAAAGAAGAATCGTTGGTTTCTTTTCACATACTCTGGCTAATTAGCATCCTTGGCAGGTACAACCACCAGCTGAATTATTATCAACAGTTGTTGCATTGAGAATTTTTTTTGGTGATCATGAATGCCAAGGTCATTCAACACTGGCAAGGATTTTCATCTTCTTTATTACCACCATTTTTTATGGTACTGACTGGAGTAACTTCTATAGCTATTTAAAAACCCTTCCAGGAGCCATTGTTTCAGTTGTTAGAAGTACTGTTCCCATTTTTCACAGTAGTTCTCAACCTCAAAATAGAAATGACCAAACATCACATACATATTCAAAGAACTTAAAAATCTTCTGAAATTAAGTGAAAATTACCTATTGCCCAGAATATATATGAATGTATCCAGAACATACGTGTATGTAACATAGTATTCTACATAATGTATGTTATATACGATGGATATATATTCTCCCAGTGTGTGGCTATCTCAACTCTCTTTTAGTCTCATTTGATGAGCAAAAATTCTAATTTTAATGTAGTCAAGTTTGTCAGTTTTTTAATTTATGGCTAGTCTTTTGATATTTAAGAAACGTTTTCTGACCTCAGGGTCATACAGATATTTTATTATATGGCCTCCTAAAATCTTCCTACTTTACCTTCATGTCTTACATAGGTTTGCTAGGGTTGTCATAACAAAGTACCACAAACTGGGTGACTTCAATGACAGAAAGTTATTATCTAACAGTTCTGGGGGCTAGCAATCTGAGAAGTCGGCAGAGTTGGTTCCTTCTGAGGCCTCAGAGGCCTCTGAGCCTCTCTTCCAAGTTTCTCCAGGAGCTTCTAGTGCTTTACCAGCAATTTCTGGTGTTCCCTAGCTTACAGACACAGCACCCCAATCTCTGTCTTTACATTCATGTGACACTCTTCCTGTACACCTGTGTCCACATCAAATTGGGGGCCCATTCTATTCTGCTATGATCTTATCTTAACTAATTGTGTCTATAATACCTTATTTCTGAATAAGGTCACATTCTGAGGTACCAGGGGCTAAGACTTCCACATGTGAATTCGAGGAGACATAATTCAACCCATAATAGCTCTTTACATCATCCGAAATTATTTTTGTGTATGGTGTAAAATAAGGTAAATATCCAATTTTCCCAGAACCACTCACTGAAAATCTCATCCTTTCCCCATTAATCTGATATACCCTCTTTGTTATTTATCAAATTTCCATAAGTGTGGGACTCTATGGACCATTTTATTGATCCATTTATCTGCCACATTGTCTGAAGATAATTTTATGAGTCATGATATGTGAAGGGAAAAGTTTCCTTCTCCAACCTTGTTCTAAAATGTCTTGGTTATTTTTGAACATTTGCGATTCCATTCATATTTTATAATCATTTTGTTAAGTTTCATAAAAATCTGTTTCAATTTTGTTTGGCTTTGTATGGAATCTATAACCTAATTTTGAGAGATACTGAGCCTTCATTCCATAATCGCAATTCAAATCTCTCCATTTCAAAAGGTATTCTTCAATATCATTCAATAAAATTTCACACATATTCCCATAAAGCTCTTGCATGCCTAAGATATTTTTATACTATTAAAATTGATTTTTTTCACTTCTAACTATTGATTATTGGTATGTAGAAATGTAATTTCTTTGCGGGTATTCAATTCCTGTCTAGAAACCTTGTAATCTCATCTCCATATTTTACAATTATCCATGGATACTTTTTCAGTCTGTTATCTACGAATAATAACCATTCTACCATCATTTTTAATTCCTGTAACTTTCTTTCTTCCTCTTGCCTTATCACACTGACTAGGAAATCCCATCCAATGTAATATTGAATTCAGAAGAAACGACAGAAGACACACTTGCTTTGTTCCTGACCTTAAAGAGGTATTTTCCATATTCCACCATTAACTATATGTTTGTAATGGCCTTTTTGTTTTTAAGATCCTCCTTATCAGATCAAGGAAGTTTCCTTCTATTCCAAAGTTGCTAGAATTTTTCATTTTTCCCACTTTGCATAGCTATCTTATTTTTCTCCTATATGTTTGTAATGAGTTACAATTATTGATGTTCCAAATGTTAAACAATTTTTGCATTTTTTGGAATAAACCCTACTTTGTGATGATGAATTAGCAATTCATTTTCTTGTATTTAGATATAATTCACATACCATATGATTTCTTGATTTAAGTTGTATATCTCAATCATTTTTAGCACATTCACTAAGTTGCACACCTATCATATCATCACAATGAATTTGGGAATATTTTCATTACCCCAGAAAGAAATGCTATATCCTTTAGGCATCTGCTCCAAATCATTCTCAAATACTATCACCACTGCCACCTGCCCCAGCTCCTGAAAATAAGTAATCTATTCTTTGTCTCTATAAACTTGCTTATTATGACATTTCATATAAAATCATATGCACATATAATGTGTCACACGAGGTCGTGAAAGTCACCTAATGTTTTATTCTAGTAGTTTTATAGTTTCAGCTCTTGCATTAGGTCCTTGATTCATTTTGAGTAAATTTTTTCATATGGTATGAGGTAAAGTCCAAAGAACTTCCTTCTTTGGCTATAGATATGTAGCATTCCAGCACCGTTTGTTGAAAATACTATTCTCTTCCCCACCAAATTGTGTTGACACCTTTGTAGAAATAATTGCCCATAAATTATCATTATTTTCAAAGATAATAAAATAATTGTATCATTACTTTTATCTCAATCATATGCCAATGATGTAAATAATTGAGATCAAATTAATGATAATTTTATCATTTATTTTATCGCAGTTATACCTATATCTGTGATATATGAGACAGATATATGCATCACATATATGATAGATATATACCTATATGGTGTATATATCTATCTCATGTCAGTATAACACCATCTTAATTACCAAGTTTTGAAATCGGGAAATGTAAGTATTCCAAATTTGTTCTTCATTGTCAAGACTGTTTTGGTTATTCTAGATCCCCTAAATTTCCATATGAACTTTAAAATTAACTTGTAAATTTCTGCAAATAAAAAAACCCTGGTCTTTTTTCAGTGATTTCATTAAATCTATAGATCAATTTGAGGAGTATTGCCATATTACAAAAATTAAATCTTCTGACCCATGACTATTGGTCTTTTCATTTGTTTAGTTATATTTCCTTTGTTAAATTTATTCCTAGGCATTTTATAGTAATTGATGCTTTATTGAGTGGAATTTTATTTAATTTTTGAGCTTTTCTAGCAACTGTATAAAAATACAACTTTTTTATATTGATCTTGTATTTTACAAACTTACTGAGCTCATTTATTAGTTCTAATAATTTTTTAATGTATTTGTGGGATTTTCTATGTACAAGATCTATATTCAAGAGTACGTCTTCTGTGGATATACTTTTACTTCTTTTTTTTTAATCTGTACACGTTTATTTCTTTTTCTTGCCAAACTGTCCTAGCTAGAACCTCCAGTGCAACACTAAACAGAAGTGGTAAGTGTGGACATCTTGTCTTTTCCTAATCTTATTAAGCATTCGTTCTTTCACAATTGATTATAGTGTTAATAGTGGACTTCGTCATCCATGCCCTTTATTAGGTTGAAGAATCCTTCCTACTTTTAGTTCACTAAGGGTTATGCAGGAGTATTGGGCTTTATCAAATACTCTTTCTGATCCTTTGGAGATGATCATGTGAGAGGGTGTCAAATACTTTTTCTATTTATACGGTGCATTATAGATGTTAAACCAACCCTGCATTCTTGGGATAAATCCCACTTGGTCATGGCATATGATCTTTTTTATATGTTGCAGGATTCAGTTTGCCAGTATTTGCTTAAGGATTTGTGTGTATATATTCATAAGGAATATTGGTATGCTGTTTCATTTTCTTATCATACAGATGTCTGGTTTTCATATCAGAGGAATACTGACCTCACAGAATGAATTAAAAAGTATTCCCTTCTCTTCTATTTTTGGAAGTATCTGTGAAAGATTGATAGTCATTCTTCCTTACATGTTTGGTAAAATTAACCAGTGAAGCCAGCCCGGCCCCTTTCCACATAAATTTTTTAAGAAATTGTTTCTCCTTGATTTCCTCCAGGGTAAAACACAGACAATCTCAATATCTCTCTCTCTCTCTCTCTCTCTGTCTCACACACACCTTAATACTCCACCATTGTCAAACAATGAAATACCACCCTCCAATAAAGAAAACCAAGATTTTAGGGCTGGCAGAAAAAACACAAGATGAGCTAAGGCTTCAGTATTACAATTTTAATAGTTTTTTCCTTTCTTAGCACCATATATCAATAACAAAAGATAAATACAAGTCACTTTGAGCACCTCTCAAAGTTACAGAAATTGGCCAGGCACGATGACTTACACCTGCAATCCTAGCAATCTGGAAGGCCTAGATGGGCAGATTGCTTGAGCTCAAGAGTTCAAGACCAACCTGAGCAAGAGCAAGACCCCATCTCTACTAAAAATACAAAAACCAGTCAGGCATTGTGGCAAGTGCCTATAGTCCCAGCTACTCAGGAGGCTGAGGCAAGAAGATTGCTTAAGCCTAAGAGTTTGAGGTTGCTGGGAGGCATGATGATGCCATCACACTCTACCCAAGGCAACAGAGTGAGACTGTCTCACACACACACACAGAAAAAGGAAATGCAGAAGTAAAATGTGGCTTGAGTGTTAAATTTAACACATTTTTTTCTCTTCTTAAAATGTGTATACTGTTTTTGGCATCCTCTGTGTGTGTATGCACATATATTTGTCCCACATAACCTTAGTCCTATTAATAAATTACAAAGGATACCTCCAAGAAGGGAGCACAAGGCGGCAAGTCTGACCCCCCTTCTCAGGGTCAGCAACTCAGCTTTAGGGTACTTCTGTGGCCCCATTGTCTATGTATATATATAATCAATAGATTTTCAAAATGGCTAAAGCAGTTTGCTGTGGAATGAAAGTCCTTTTAACAAATGCTACAGAAATAAAAGGCTATCTGTATGGAAAAAAATTAATCTCTATTCTTTCTCCACATCATACACAAAAACTAACTCTCAACGGATTTTAGACCTAATTGTAAAAGCTATTAACATTTTGTTATCACAGACCTAATTGTAAAACTATAACATTTCTAGGGGAAAAAAGGAACATTCTTCAACTTTGGGATACACAAAGACTTCT
The DNA here is from genome assembly GCA_963574655.1 of Perodicticus potto. Classification (NCBI taxonomy): domain Eukaryota; kingdom Metazoa; phylum Chordata; class Mammalia; order Primates; family Lorisidae; genus Perodicticus; species Perodicticus potto. The sequence goes on along the minus strand of CAUYRH010143258.1, from coordinate 2,631 downwards.
TAGATGGGAACCAAAACACTGGGAACTAGAATAAAATGTGAAGCACCCCCACCTGACCAAACGGACCCCTCCTTGGGCAACAGGGCCCCAGAAGTACCCTAAAGCCGAGGTGCTGGCCCTGAGAAGGATATCAGACTTGCCGTCTGGAGTTCCCGTCTCAGAGATATCCTTTGTAATTTATTAACAGGCCTCAGGTTATGTGAGACAAATTTTAAACTACACCTGTATGACCTCAATTGACTAGACAGAACACTTGAGTCTAAATATATGTCTGGTGACCTGTCTCTGTTTAATACACTTTCTTATCTTAACTTGCAACATTCTAAGCCTTTAAACCAAGCTCCATTTCTTTAACCAATTATAAACCAAAGAATCTTTAAACATATCCATTGTGGGATGGATTAGTTAGGTTAGATAGGTTGACTTCTCAGTGGGGTCACCCCGCTTCAATACTAGGGTATCCAGGGGAAAACCTGCAGACCCGCAGATGGCTCCTGGCTCATCAAAACCAGAGAAGATGAAGAGAGCCGGGAGGTGCCAGGACAAGCGGGACTAGCCAGTGACCTGAGAGTCAACAGGAGGGAGGGATTAAGCTCTTTGAACTTCTGATGAGTAGTTAGATTAGGGAAACCTGGTTTATTTCCACTGCTGGGGTAGAACTAGTTTTTCCCTGCCACTTTCTAAATACACCATCAGCTGTCTGTTAGCAACCGCCTGCTATTTTTTTACCCAGCCTCTCTCTGTAGCTAATCTTCCTGGGGAGTTGGGATTCTTTCAACCCTATCTTTTGACGTTTTTGCATTTTGCAAACACACCTTTGTTAAAAATCAATAAAAGCCTTTTAAAGAGGCTAGGGAGAGGCTGCATTTTCTCGGTCTTACTGTTTGGCCTGAGTTAATGTAAACCTTCTCCAGGTGTTCTCAGACTTTGTTTTTTTAACTCTACAAAAAAAAAAACTGGCATAAATTATTCTTCTTCAACATCGTTTCCCAGTCAGCTTCAAACCAGTCGGGGTTCACACGCAACAACCCCCGGCAATTTATAACCTATAATTCCCTGCTTCTAGATGTCCTTTTGGGGCCATGCATTGATTTATGACTTGACATAGAATTCCTATCTCAGGAAATGTATAAAACCAAACTGTAACCCAACCACAGTGATCAAGGTTTCTTGGGTGTGGCTCTCTGGGCTATGGTCACACATAGCCAGCTTCGAATAAACCTCTTTAAATTATTTTACTGAATGTTGGTTCTTTCCCATTGAAAGAAAGAAAGATTCTCATTGAATCATAAAGAAAAAAACTGTAAAATTGTACTTTATCCACAGTAAAAACTTTTGCTTTTGCAGACATCATTGTAAACACGAAAAAGGAAACCACCAAGCGGGCAAAAATATTTGCAACACGCGTATCTAACCAAGTTCTTGTATCCAGGATACATAAGGACTTCATCAACAAAACAACCCAAATGTTTATCATCATTAATAAAACAACCCAAATGTTTATCAACAGGAGACAGATAAATCAAATGAAGTATATTCACACAACAGGATGTCAGGGAAACAGTGCTCTATGAATATTTTAATGTTCTGGATGGTTTGTCTTCTTGAGCAAAGGAAATTGGCAAGCCATAGAATATCTCTTCTTTCACATCATACAGGTGTTAGAGCTATCTGGTCTCATTTAAAGGATAATAAAACTTATTTCCTCAATAGTCAAATGTTTGCATTCCAGGGTAGGTACTTTCCCCTTTGTCTTCCAGAAAGAATTACTTTACTTTCCAAGGAATATGTTTACATTAGGGACCCAGGGATTCTCTTTCTCTCTTAGAAGACAATGGCAGCTAAGGGGTGTGTACCCTACATAAATTCAGTATTAGTTCGTATTTTCATTTTATCTTTAATTATTTGAAATAATTCATTACATATGCTGAATATTACGACTTTAATAATTAAATGTGTGCTATTTTAATAGTTCATACCTCTAATGTATTTGCTTTATTTTCTCATTATAAGAGGCACATAAGGAAAACTATTAAGAGCATAAAGTTTGATATTAGGTCAACCAGTATTCAGATTCTGGTTCTGGTGTTTATTGAGTGAACAACCTGTCCAAGCCTGTATTTTTGTTTTAAAACTTGGGGAAACATGACCAACTCACAGAATTGTTGCAAAGAGTGAAGGAGGTAGTAAATATAAAGCATAGTATTTGACTCAAAGTGAGAATTCAGTAACTTCATAACATCACTATTATTATTATTATTATCATTATTATTACGTGTCACTCCTGGAAATATTTAGAAATTAAACTAGGGGAGAAAAACATGTATTTTTCGTTTGTGGTGTTGGTATTTGATGTGGGGAGGAGGGTATTAGTTTATGGCTTTGTTGACCAGAAAGCCCAGGGACAGAATACATCAGGTTCCACAACATGCAATCTCCATGTGGTAAATCACGGCAAGGAGGGTTACAAGGCCGAGAAGCGGATGAAAACAATTTGAATGCATTGAGGCATTTAAAAAATCTCTGAAGGATACACTAAAGTCTTTATTTTGAGTGGGAAGGTTGAAATAGGGAGAGACTAGGACTGTTACTTCCAGATGTTAATAGAAGTGGGTAAAAAGTGAGGTTTAA